>NW_021025866.1:1655772-1770854 GCF_004153795.1 Camellia sinensis
ATCCTGGGAGACAGACGCCGGGTTTCCTCAAGCACTCGACCTGTGAGGCGGCGAAATCTGTTTTAAGGAAACTGCTTCCGTGCAGGCTTCGGTTTCGTTTCTTTACCCTTTTATTATTTTGACAATGCTATGTTGTCAAATGGGTTTCGAATCAACGAATGTGATAAGTGTATTTATGTCAAAGACACTGACAGAGGTTATGTCATTTTGTGTCTATATGTTGATGATATGCTCATTATAGGTAGTAACGATGAAATGATCAAAACTACCAAGAAGTTGTTAAACTCTAAGTTTGACATGAAGGATATGGGCATTGCAGATGTTATTCTGGGAATTAAGATTACCAGAATCTCTGGCGGATTTGTACTTTCTCAGTCTCATTATGTTGATAAGATACTTGAGAAGTTTAGTGGATCAGATACGAATGTGTCTTCGACACCTGTAGACTTAAGTCTACACTTTACCAAGAATAATAAAGAGAGTGTCTCTCAGTTAGAATATTCTCGGGTAATTGGAAGTTTAATGTATCTGATGAGTTGTACTAGGCCGTATATAGCTTACTCGTTTAGCAGGCTTAGTAGATACACAAGTAATCCCGATGCTTCTCATTGGAAGGGTATTGTGCGGGTGTTAAGGTATTTATGCTACACTCGGGATTATGGGCTGCATTATACTCGATATCCAGCGGTGCTTGAAGGCTATAGTGACGCGAATTGGATATCAGATATAAAGGACTCAAAGTCCACTAGTGGATATGTGTTCACTCTTGGTGGGGCAGCCGTGTCTTGGAAATCTTCCAAGCAAACGTGTATATCTAGATCAATGGTGGAATCAGAGTTTGTTGCTTTGGATAAAGCAACGGAAGAAGCTGAATCACTTCGCCATTTCATTGAAGATATTTCACGTTGGTCTAAACCTGTGCCAGCTATTTGTATTCATTGTGATTATCAATCTGCAATTGGTAGGGCACAGAGTAATATGTATAATGGAAAGTCGAGACATATCCGTCGTAGACATAATTCCATACGACAGCTACTCTCGAATGGAGTTGTCTCTTTAGACTATGTAAAGTCTAAGGACAACATTGCGGATCCACTAACTAAAGGGTTAAGTCGAGTGTTAGTCGAAACGTCGTCAAAAGGAATGGGGTTAAGGCCTTTGGAAGTTACCGGAATGGAAACCCAACCTAGTTGACTGGAGATCCCAAGATCTAGGTTCAATGGGACAACCTAATTGCGTGTAACGGTGGTATGTCACTGAGGAGGTTAAACCTCCAGCCATTCCTTCTATTAGTGATACCTGCAAGTGTAGAGGATAAGTTGAGCTTTTAATGACTCTTATGTGTTAAGCTGTTGAGCTAAGTATTGCAGGATACTTTAGTAGAGTCACCTATGTGAGTTTGAAGTGGGGCTGCTTCTAGAAGAATTGGGCAAGCCAAGATTCTTTGAAACCACTCGCTGAACTAGACTAGTGTCCAGGGCCACACAGGGCACACTAGTGAGAACATAATGGTGGTAGGAGTAATTCTCGTGTGAGATCTATTGTCTCAGTTTACATAAACGGTAGAGCAGTTCAAGATGTCTTATTCACTGATCTGCCAGTAAACTCGATAGGTTTTCACTAGGAGAGGTTCAAAGCCAAAAGCTACCTTCTCTGATGTCGGGGTTAGTTCGTTGCACTCTCTCTTCGAGTCATTATTGTTGAACGATATCCGTTTGTTGAGTCTTTCGGTCAATTTTTATTCATGTGGGGGATTGTTGGAAAAAATGATTTTTTGGTGACTTTAATTAAATATTAAAGTGGGTCCCAACCATCTATTGTGTTGGATCCAAATGGGTCTAGATACTTTGATGAGATCTTTACACCACAAATAGTATAGCCAAATGAAAGAGTTAATGGGGTTTGTAACTTCTGCCTTTATTGCAAAGTTTAATAATGCATTAATGGAGTTTGTAACTCCTGCCTTTATTGCAGAGTTTAATAATGCATTAATGGGGTTTGTAACTCCTACCTTTATTACAGAGGTTAATGGTGCATTAGTGACCAGCCATAAAGGCTGGAGGCTTCTCCTCTCTCCCCTATACATGTATAAATTGAGACCCTCCTGTCAAGTCTCCAACACAGAAATTGTTTCTTCCATTCTTTAGTCAGTTTGCCAGAAAGTTCCTACTGTGAGAGAGTGCTACCACTGTTTTTGTTTACTAAGCTAGATAGAGAGTGCTTCTGCCGTAGCTGGTTTTTGACCGTTGTATCTTGGGAGACAGACGCCGGGATTCCTCAAGCATTCAACTCGTGAGACGGCGAAATCTGTTTTAAGGAAACTGCTACCGTGCAGGCTTCGGTTTGGTTTCTTTATCATTTTATTGTTTTGTGTATTTCTGTTGAAATTTAGTTGTAATTATCAGTATATGTTTTTGGTATATAATTTTGATTTCTCTATAAATCTATTTAATTAATTTCACAATTTGAACAACAATTACTACAATAAAAACAAAAATTGATAAATATTTTAATCCATTGCTTCATATTTTAAGTTTAACCATCGTAGTTGATTATAAGTGTAAAGATACTAGTTTACAAACTTTTTTACAACTTATTTTGTTTGATCAAAAAAACAATTTGATCATATTATTGAAACACCCAAAAAATTATTTCAAGAATATAAGGATGTTGTAATTGTAAATAGACTATCTACGTACTACATCAGCCTCATCTCGGGATGGAAGATTAAATATTTTTTCAACAATAAAAACTAAAAAAATATCTCAGAATACAAGCGTAAGTAGTTATGAATTACAACATTATTTGGATAACCTACCTGTTGATGATGAAGATGATTTTGATATTTTGGATTGGTGGAAACAAAATAAAAATATGTAGATTGTGCTTGCACATATGGTTCATGATATATTAGTCGTTCCTATTTCTAACATGTCTTTTGAAACAACTTTTAGTGTAAGTGAACAAGTGTTGAGTGATTACTGCACTAGTCTTGCATCCAAAATGGTTGAGGTACTTATGAAATGAGAGATAATTTGTATGCAAGTGCAAGAAAACAAAATTGTAGTGAAAAAGAAATAATTCAAAGCGAGCAAGATTTTTTTTTTTTTGTTACTATTTTATTTAATAATGTTTTTATTAAATTATTGAAGTGGAGCATAATACAAATGATTGATAAGCTAGTAAGTGTCAACGTAGTTGAAATGTACTTGACCTATAATGATACAATTTTTCTACCGTCAATAATCTATATCAATTTTATTTGATGATATAAATTTGTAATACTTCATTTAATTTTCTAATAAAAGTTAAGAAAATTTACCCATAAATCTCATATGGGAAAATGTTGATCCGTTTAGTTCTAAGAGTTTTCTTATAAACCAATTAGTCATTTTTGTTTTGAAAAGTTGTATTTATGTGATTTGGTGTCATTTGAGTTTAAGTGAATGCCATTTTATGATTTATTTTTTCAATTTTCTGATTCGTTTTTGGAATAAGAATGGAATGTGATGTGTGAAAAATTCTTTTTAGAGGGATTGATGGTTGAAATATTGGTTATCAAGCGTGGAAATCTAAATTTATGTTAGTGTGATTTTTTGGTGTTATATTATAATGCTACGTTTGGAAAAGACTAAGGAGTTTTTTGTGTGTTACATTAATTTGAGTGTTATATTTGGAAAAAAAAATACATTAAATAGATTTTTTGAAATGTTACGTTGTTACATTTGAAAAAAATACACTAAAGAATTTTTTTAGTGTGTTATATTGGAGTGTTACGTTTGAAAGAAAAATATGCTAATAAGTTTTTGTGTATTACATGGGTTGGAGTATTACGTTTACAAAAAGTACATCAATATTTTTTTTTTGGAATATTATGATGTTATATTTAAGAAAAGTATATTAAGAAGGTTTTTAGTGTGTCACATTGGAGTATTACGTTTAAAAAAAGTACGCTAAGTAGTTTTTTAATGTATTACATTAGAGTGATACATTTTTGAAGTGTTATGTTTGGGACAAGTATACTATGGAGTTTTTTTAAAATGTTACGTTTAGTGATTTCAATATTATGAGCAAACTCACATTTGTCTCTCAACATATAACACACGCGCGTTTATACTTGGCCCTTTATGTAATTCACGCTAGAATGAGGCTTTTGGATCCGTTAGAAAAAATAGAGGGCCAAACATTTCATAAGATCACTATTTAAAATTTATTGGTACTTCGCTCTAAGAGTTATTATTTAAATTAAATCTTATTATTTTTTTCTGATATGTTTATTGTATTTTTTGGACTTTAAAAAAAAAAAAAAGTCTAGCCCAAGTACACTTCGACACCCAAATCCGAGACCAAGCTCAACGCCCCAATTTCAATGGGCTTAGGATTGGGCTTGGGTCTGATTCTACACAAATAGTTTGGATCAGGCTGAGAGCCTTATACGTCGGATGTTTTTTACGAGAAATTATTCATTACTTCATAAGTATTGTTTCGCTCCATCCATATTTAAATAAATATTTAATTATCTTCTCAAATGTAATAAACAAACAAATAATAAATCTCGCTAGTTGAACCAATAAGACTACCTAAATTTGCTCAGTCATAAAATAATGAATAATTTGTCGCTTTTTATACCACTAGTCTCCAGATTCGGGTCTAACATCATTATCCACGAACGCATTTATTAGGGTTAGGTGGAAATGGTCGGCCATAGCAGGACCCATACACAGCAAACCATATAGCCGTTGGAACGGCCCATAACGACTTTTTAAACTTCCTTGTTTAAAAAGCCTCGTGAAAACCGGTTTACAACTTTAAATTGATATTATGCCCCACGTGTTATGATGGCTAATCAGTGCCAATTAATTAAGTAGTGTTTGGTATGCATTAAAAATATATATATTTTTTTACATATTTATATTTATTTATATTATATTAATCAACATCTATCAACATTTTCTTTCTATTCTTCTATTAATTTTTTCTACTTTTCTACATATTTTTTTTATTTATAAAAAGTTAAAAAATGTATTTATTTAAAACATCTTAAACCATCCCTAACTTTGGAAGACCTTTTTCTTTTTTCCTTTTTTTTAATAATAAAGATTAAAAAATTGACCCATAGGCCCTATTTAAAGTTAAAAATATAATAAAAAAATAAATATGATATTAAAAAGTTAAATAAAAGTAACAAATTTTAAAAAATCTATTTTTTAGTACTCATTTAATTAATATGAAATTTTATTGAAAAAAAGATAAAAGTAAAATATTTTTTAAGGATTTAAAATTTGAGTTATAATGTTAAAATATAGCCCACTTATATGGGAGAAAATTCTACGGTGTTAAAAAAAGGGAGAAAAAAAAATTAAAAATTGGTTTCATGCGTTGATCAAATGACACTTGTTGGAAAATTATTTAAAATATGGTAGGATGCGTCTCACATATGATTACCTTTCAAATGAAAAAGTCATAAGGTCAATTGCATGGTAGTGTTTATCTTAACTTTAACGATGATAAAATTAGACAAAAATAAATAAAAATAAAATTGTCATCACAAGTTTTTAATTGGTCCAATTAAGCTTTATTTTGGCAACATGAAGTTTTAATCATAAAGTTATTACAAAAAAAAATAATAATAATAATAATTATTCTCTTTACCTTTTGTATGTCTTTTTATAAAAAGTCAAAAAATTACTAAAAAAAAATCAATTTGCAAAACAATCTTAAAAAATGGTTTTTCTCATCTAAAATGATTTTAATGGTTAAAAACAAGAAAAAAAATATTTGTATTTTTATTTTTCAGTTAAAATAATGAGTAAATTATTAAATTTCAACTTCTTCAAACTATTTATTAGGCTAGTTATTTTAGTTTTTGTAGATTTAGCTTAAGAAATGTAGCTTTAGTCCAATAATACGGCGAGAGCAAAAAGAGAGGGTTGTCCAATTTTGCCAGATAAAAAGAAAAAAAAAAAAAGAAAAAATCCTAGTCTAACATTGAAAAATATTATTTTAGATATTTTGGAATTAGTTGTGTAGAGTTTATGAAAAAAATTTAAAATTAAAATTACTAATAAAAAATAATGTTTAAAAAGCAAGGCAAAAAAGTTAGAGAGCTTGTTGCAGAGTATATTTAAAATGTATACCTAAAATAGTAATAGTAACTTTTAAATTAAAATATAACAAAATTTTAATTAGTTTGATAAGGATATATACTTCAAGTCAAGTCCAGTATATGTGTCAATTGAACCTTTTTTTTATTTTTTATTTTGAGGGTTTGCCCCAATTTCATAAATATATATTGCTTAATTAATTTTTTAGTTAATTTTAAAAAAAAAATCTAAAATACACTTTCAATTTTTAAGCCCTACTAAATTAAAAGATCCTAAAACTTTATTAAAAAAAAAAAAAATCCATTGAAGATTAAAAAAAATGGATTTTTTCAATAAAAAAATTTATTTTTTAGATTCTTTTAATTAAAAGGACCTAAAATAAACCTTTTAAGACAAGGATAAATTACACTTTGCCCCATTATATTTAGTTATTTTCTCACTTTAGTCCTTCATATTTGTTATTTGTCACTTTGGCCCTTTTTGTCTCAAATTTTTTCCAATTTATTTCAAAAGTTAACTTTTATCTAAAATTAGACAGAATACCATATGAACTGTATATAAAGGGTTTTTTTTTTTAAGGTCCCTGATATTAAGGTTGTATAACATAAAGAACATTCAATATTTTCATAATGTCTAAGGTCCCTCAACTTTGATCCAGAGAAATTTCAGTCCAGAGAAAATTGGTCCAGAGAAATTTCAGACCAAATTTCTCTGGAAAGTCTAATTATTCTTAGAAATTCTCTGGATTGAAACCAGAGAAATTCTCTGGATTGGGTGTTGAGGATTGATCTCAAACACCCTCCTTGAGTTTCTCGGGTTTTCGACCAACGAGAATCAAATTCAGATCTTTATGTTCCTGACTTGGTTATCCTCTCTGGCTATGAGAGTGTAGGTGTAATATAAGGGCACGGGCGTGAGAACCTTAGACTACAAAAGAACATATTGTGAATCTAATCCATTACTAAAAGTTAGATAGGGACCTTAGACCGATTTTCCCTGTATATAATATAAAAATATCTTATTATATTAGAATTTGAATTTGTATAGCAGGTATAAGTTATATGTAACAAAAAATTTATGTCAGGTAATTTAAGACACAAGTTAGCTTTTGGACTAAATTAGAAAAAATTTAAAACATAAAGAGCTAAGTGAGAAAAAATTAATTTGAAGAGCCGAAGTAAAAAAATGACCACGCAAAAAGAAAGCAAAGTGTAATTTACTTATAAAACTAACAAGGCCTAAATGAGAAGATTATTTATTTTAGCAAGAGGGTTACGTTTTACTAGTTACAAGGAAAACCACTACGCTTTGGCCGTTAAATCATGGATAATTACAACTTAGTGGAATGTAGAACAAAAAGAAGAAGAGGCAATTACACCCGTAAAACTTTATAAAAATAACTATACATAGAAAATTTTATTATTTTAATTGTTAATATTTATAAAGTTTATAATTAATTTGTAATTTTTTTTTAAAAATATTACCGATTTGATATTTCCCCCCAAAAAATAATGGCCTACCTTGTTGGTTTGTTTTTGGAAAAAAAAATTCAAAAATTTTCTGAAATATGGAAACTAATTTGATAAAAATGAATATTAAAAAAATATTTTAAAATTTTTAAAATTATTTCCGGTATCTCAAAAGATAAAATTATGTAATAATGATCAATATTTTTGATTTTTTTTTATTTCTTTCACCAAATTAGTTTTCAGTTTTCCAAATAAAAAATTCTAAAATAAATTTGTAAAAACTAAACTAAATTTGACTACACATTCATGAAAGATTTATAATTTTAATCATTAATATTTATAAATAAATAAATAAATAAATTCCCTCCTTTGTAATTATCTTTTCAACATTTTCTCCTTAAAATACACCAAAGACTCAAAAAGTCAAACAACTAACTCCATTTGATGAGTAAAAAAGAGGTCAAAACTCAAAAGAAGCTAACTTGGCAAAATCATTTCCTAGCAATACGGATCCATTTTCTCACATCTCTCTCCAAACGCAATTCTCGTCCTTTCCTTTGGTAAAAAGACAAAGCAACATACCGTTACAAACACATACTCCACGATTTTGATTTTTTTGTAACCTTTACACTGTTTAAGGATACCCAAAAGAAAGGTGCTTTCTCTTTCTCTCCTCTCTCTCTTTCTCTGAAAATTTTGATCTGGGTATCTATTTTTTTTGGTCAAATTCCACTTTAATCTTCCTTGAGTTTATATTCTTCATCTGGGTATTTGGAGTGACCACTAGTTTTTTTGATCTGCAAAAGTATGGATCTTGAGGATTATTCTGCTGGAAAAGATTTATTCTCTCCACTTTGACTATTGTTTCAATTGGGTCATGATCTGTGGAAGAGTTTATATCTTCTAAGGTAAGATTTTAGTCCTCTTTCTATCTTCTAAGGTAAGATTTTAGTCCTCTTTCTGTTTTTATTTATTTTTTGCATAGTTTCTAGGCCTTACAGATTTTGCATAGAGGCTAGGTTATTGAATGAATTAGCAATCATTGGTTACTAATATTTTGCTCATACTGGTGATCTTAATTTTTTTGATTGCTCTCAATGTGTTTTCAATTTGTTGTTAGAGAAAATTGCTGTTCATAGATTTCAAATTTCTTGATATGTGAAGTGGGCAAATGTGATTTTCAATCTGAAAATCTTGATTTTCTTAATCATTTGATGTGGGTAAAACACCGCCACCAATTATTGCCAGTCAAATTAACACAAAGAACATCAATGTCTATCGCATCTTCATAAACAGCTTGAAATCATTTTTTCATTTTATTTTCTGAGAATTTGAGACCTTTTGAGACTGATGATGATTTTGTTGTGTTTTTTTATGTAGTTGTTCTGAATTACTCTTGTTTTCAACTACCAACTGATGAGCAATGGCAGAAAATAGTATTAGTGTGGGAATGGCAGAAAATGAGGTCCGAACTCTAAAAGCAGCGCTTTGTGACCAGCAACACCTTCTGCAGAAGCTTTACAACGAGTTAGATGTGGAAAGAGAAGCCTCTTCCACAGCCGCTAGCGAAGCTCTATCAATGATTTTGCGCTTGCAGGGCGAAAAGGCTGCAATGAAGATGGAAGCGAATCAATACAAGAGATTGGCAGAGGAAAAGATGTGTCACGCGGAGGAAGCTCTAGCAATTTTCGAAGATCTAATATATCAGAAAGAAATGGAGATTGCTTCTCTTGAATACCAAGTTCAGGCTTACAAGTACAAACTATTAAGCTTGGGATGTAGCGATATTGGTGTTTGTGAAACAAAATTTCCTGAGAATCTGCTTCAAAGAAACGAAAACTTAGTTGGGGAAGCTCAGAACAGTTTGAGAAGAAATTCTATGCCTTCAATTCAATTCAAAATCTCATATCAAAAGAAGGGTAGTGGGGAAAAAGAAAGATCTCCAAGTCCAGATATCATCGCAAAGGTAGTAGAGGAAAATATGAACTATGAAGTCAGTGCTCAGAGCTCAGCTATGGAAAAAAAGTTGGAGAATTCTGGGGTTGGAGACATTAATTCGTATTGGGAACAAATTCGAAAGTTAGATGAACGAGTGAGGGAGATAGCTGATTTCACAGGAGATAAATCTACAAACTTGAGGAGCGGACCAAGGTCTGGTTCATTAGTTTCACATTCGAGCTTGGGCTCCATAATGACCAAATATGGTCAAGTTAAACGTCAAGAAAACTTGTTAGGAAATGAAGCCATTGCCAATCCCTCTTGTTCCTCGAACGTTCTTGATGTCTTTGAAGTCCCACAGACTCATGAGAATGAAAAAGCTTTGATCTTGGAAGGTAATGAGGGGTTTGCAAAGCCAGTTTCTGTATCACCTGAGACTGTTAAGTCGTATGTGAAAGATCAAACTGATTGGGTGAAGAAAATGTTGTCATCCACACAACAAAAAACTAGTTCGTGTAGACCAAGCGATTGGGTTTCTGCTGACTGCCACTTGGCGCTTCCGCCTCCTCACCCCGGAACTGGTGTTGGGGGATCTCATTCTAAATTTCGACAACTTAATAGGCCGGAGATAATTGAGGTTGAGAGGCACGATGCTAGACAAGAAACAAATGACAGAGGAGAAGAAGAATTGAAGTTGTTGAAGGAGATACAGCAGCAACTTAATTCAATAGAGTCCGAGATAAGAAGTTTGAATCCTAAAAAGTCCTATCCACCATATGAGTTTCCCCTACTTTCTATCTCTGAGGTATCCTCTTGCGACTAGTTTCTCTTTTTACATTCATCAATTCAAATCATGTTGTTGAGGCCTGTATCTTTGTGTGGGGATTTATAAAAATATGATTTAAGATGGATATGAGAATTCCGATCCGTATCAGGATCATACGATTCTACAACTTTAAACTAGTGCTTACTAGATTAAAAAGAAAGTTCTATACAACGGCTATTACACCAACGAAATTGTATGGGACAGAATGTTGGGCAACTAAGAAACAACATGTAGATAAGATGGGTGTTGCTAAGATGAGGATACTTAAGTAGATGTGTGGTAAGACTAGAAAAGACACAGTTAGAAACCGATAGAAGATGAGTTGAGAGACAGTAGATGAAGATGGTTTGGTCATATGTAATGGAGACAAATAGAAGCAGTAATGAACAGATGCGATATAATGATGGTAGAGAAAAGTGTTAGGGGAAGAATCAGACCTAAAATGACGTGGACTAGTGTAGCAAATAGAGGTATGAATCTCCGTAATTTGACTAACCAAATAGCCTTTGATGGAGTTGAGTGGAGAAGAATGATTCATGTAGCCGACCCATTTGATGGAACTTAAGGCAAGGCTTGGTTTGGTTTGGTTTGGTTTTGGTTTCATAGAGTGACTACCATCAATCACAAAAACCCAATTCTATTGTGATCCCAGCACTACTAACATTTTTTTCTTATTATGTATATATATGTCTTGTAAGTTTTATATCAAATTTTTATTGATAAATATTACTATTAAATACTATAAAACAATTTATGTTAACATAAAATATACTAAATTTATTATTTTTCTTTAATAATTTTTAAATTATTTAGCATATATTATCATTATTGATAATTTTTTATTTGATTTTATATTGAAAGTAAAATCTTACGATTCTCGATCCAATCCACGGGCCCTTTCTAACATTCCTTAGATCCCTATTTTAACAACCTTTAGGATGGCATTAGAAATCAAATTCTTTATGATTAGGGGTTTTGTTCTTTTTTTTTTGGTATTTGAAGTTTAATGATGTACTGGTTATCATGGACAGGCAATGCTGCACTTTTGGCTCTGACCTGGAGCTATTAAACAGTATCAGCTCAGACAACCATCACTATTCTCAACATGTCATTTGCCTCTAATGCTGCTATTTGTCAAAGCTAATTTAAGGGATCTGTCGTGTGAATGATTGTGTAAGTGTTTTGTTGGTTTTATACTAGGATTGGCTTGAAGAGTGAAATAGATTCTGACTTGATTCGGCATTTTTTTTTTTTGAAATGTATAGCGTGTATAGATTTTACACTTGTACATAAAAACTGCATGACTGGAGTTGTGTCTTCATAGTTCATATAGGGTTGTGCAACATGTGTTTCCATATATTTAATTTTTTCTTTTGTGGAAATTAATGGAGTGATGATGAGCTGAATATTGTTTCTTATTTGTGTCATTGTGACTCTGTGTTTTGCAATTGTTCAGTGTTACCCATCAACTTCTCATGAACTATATATAATTTAAGCATTTATCACAAGATTCCTTTGGAATAAACTAAATCAAGCTCAATTTTAAAGTTTGTCTCACTGTTCATAATCGCATACTGAAGAACAAGCGGAAAGCACTATTATGACTGTTTAAATTTTCGAAGAGAGTCATATTGGACAGAAGGCAATACATCTTTCCTCATCTAATCATGCAATAGAATATAAAAATTTATACACATGATGATTTCTACAATACTCATTCTAGATATGGAAACCATCGATATGAGATGCTCACCTTTATGAATTAGTGAATTTCTTGTTTGTGCTAAGTTTAAGAATGGTGTTAAATAGTGGCATGCTGCTGAAACAGCCAACCGAACTAATATTTGCTTAGTGATAATATTTGATATGATCTTGTACTAGTTCAAAAAACTCGTCTTCCAGAAAATTTGCAAATGTATCAAGAAAAAAAAAAAAGCCTAAACTGTTGGCCTTTATCTCATGGTTCATTTTATCCATGTTTGAAACAGATTTCTATGAGAAAATGAAACATATTAATTCATTCAATACCTGAATCATGCTATTGGACTCATTATCCATGTTCAGCTTTGGTTCTTCACCAGATATTAAGGTTACAAGCACGACAGGTATGATAGCACAAGAATGATAAATATTGCATACTGCAATATCAGTGAGTAGGTTTGGCATCTGTGTTGCTGCGTACCATGAACCTCTCTAAGAGCTGACAGATGATAGATCATAAGCCATGGCACATGTTTGTGCATTAGAAGACCATAGGATGGAAAATCCAAACTTTTTTCCTTTTTCTTCTTCACAGTAATCTGTAATGCTCTTTAAATGACAGTTTCTTATATATTTTTTCTTGCAGAAGTAAAGAATTTTAGACTTCAACGATTCGTAAATCGTATGGATGTATCACATGTATATCCTTGAAAATGTCAGAAGAAGCCTCTATAGAATCATGCTTGAATGTAAAGAAAGTTTTGGAGTTGATACAAACTTAGAAACCTTCAGTTTTCATGCAAGAAATTACTTCATAACAATCTCTCAAACCAAATTGCAGTTGCACTGCAAGCATGTATGATTAGATTTATGGTAAATCACACTACCTTCCCTTAAGGTTTGGAGAAAATACATCGAGCCCCAAAAGATTGACATAATTACACTGAGCTTCCTTAAAGTTTAAATTTACATAACACTTGGCCCCCTTTTCCATCAATAATTCAAGAGTTAAATGGATGAAAAAATGATATTGTCATCTTATTTTACACTGAAATGTATATTTTACTCATGTTTATCCCTATGTCTAAAAACCATCTATATTATTTCTAGTCTCTTTAGCCTTAACTAAAAGGGAGGTTAGTGTAATTACGCTAAACTTGTTTTTCTCAAAACCTCAGGGTTGGCGAGTGTAATTTCCCCTTAGCTTTAATATGCGTGTGACTAACATTGACAAGAATATTGCACTCTTGACTTGGCATCATCATTATAGCGCGTACACATAGATCAAGGTCCTGGAAAGCAATGGGGTGGTGGGGAATCTGGGGCTTATTCATCATTTTGGCACACATATTGTGAATGCCCATAATTTAGAAAATTGTACTCCAAAATTGAGTTTAATTAATCATTATTGGTTTGGAGAAGAAGTCATGACCTGCCATGATGCCAAGTGCTCATCCTTTTTAGTACTGTAGCACAAGTTTGAATCACAGGAATCAATCTCTTCCGGAAAAAAATGTGGGGTAAGGTAAGGATGACTACCTGCTACCTATCCTGAACCCTATTAAAAGCACGGGAGCATCGGCCATTTTGTAGAACCCGATTAATGGCTTGGAAAAAGAAGCAAGGATGACAACAATCTTGCAGAGTTGGCTGGCAAAATAAGATAGATGAAAGAATATGTGAAGTAAAGCTCAATGTAGTGGTGGAAGACGAAAGCCAAAATTTAGAAGCCTAGCTGGTGTTATCTATATCAACTAATGAAGTAGTAAGCAAACCAAACTCATCATATTTTTTTTTTTTTTTTTTTTAGAGCTTCAGGCTCAGAATTAATTAATCCTACAGGTGAGTTTGCATGCGTGTATTATTAGCTGTTAATAGTATTTGGATTGAAATGGCTATACCGCTCCATTCAGGTCAAGTGCTTATATTACTTTGGGCAGCGACTAATGCCATTACCTTAGTGAAGATTCAGAGTCTCAAATGACTTGTGATAACATTTTCTAGGTCAGTAATTTTGTTGCTGGAAAGCCATGCCCATGAACCCTGATCAGTATCTATTAACCTCGGTCCATGTAACATGATCTTTGAGGAGAAGGATTATGTTAGCTTGAAAAACATTATTGACTCATTTTCTATATTTAACAGCTTAAGGCTACATTTAGATCATAAATTTAGGTAGAGATTTGAAAAGAAAAAGAAAAAAGGCGAGAGAAATATTTGTTTATTTCCTTTTCCAAACCCCTAGCTAAATCTATTATCCAAACACAGTCCAAAATTTTTGGACAATTGCTTATCTAACATGTTATCAGAGCTCGGGTTCTAGTAGATACGGAGTTCAAGTCTTGTCACCCCCGTTATTTTTGATATTGTGCGTTTCAATCTGCCCAGATTTGTGCACCCCATCACTTAGGCAGCGTTTGGTTTCATTGTGAAATAATGATTCCAATAAAAAAATTGCAAAACTCATAACTAAAAACTCGTCTTCCAGAAAATTTGCAAATGTATCAAGAAAAAAAAAAAAGCCTAAACTGTTGGCCTTTATCTCATGGTTCATTTTATCCATGTTTGAAACAGATTTCTATGAGAAAATGAAACATATTAATTTATTGAATACCTGAATCATGCTATTGGACTCATTATCCATGTTCAACTTTGGTTCTTCACCAGATAATAAAGTTACAAGCATGACAGGTATGATAGCACAAGAATGATAAATATTGCATACTGCAATATCAGTGAGTAGGTTTGGCATCTGTGTTGCGTACCATGAACCTCTCTAAGACCTGACAGATGATAGATCATAAGCCATGGCACATGTTTTTGCATTAGAAGACCATAGGATGAAAAATCCAAACTTTTTTCCTTTTTCTTCTTCTCAGTAATCTGTAATGCTCTTTAAATGACAGAGTTTCTTATATATTTTTTCTTGCAGAAGTAAAGAATTTTAGACTTCAAAGATTCGTAAATCGTATGGATGTATCACATGTATATGCTTGAAATGTCAGAAGAGGCCTCTAGAGAATCATGCTTGAACTTGTTAGTGCAAAGAAAGTTTTGGAGTTGATACAAACTTAGAAACCTTCAGTTTTCATACAAGAAATTACTTCATAACAATCTCTCAAACCAAATTGCAGTTGCACTGCAAGCATGTATGATTAGATTTACGGTAAATCACACTACCTTCCCTTAAGGTTTGGAGACAATACATCGAGTCCCAAAAGTTTGACATAATTACACTGAGCTTCCTTGAAGTTTTAAATTTACTTAACACTTGGCCCCCATTTCCATCAATAATTCAGGAGTTATATGGATGAAAAAATGATATTGTTATCTTATTTTACACTGAAATATATATTTTACTCATGTTTATCCCTATGTCTAAAAACCATCTATATTATTTCTAGTCTCTTTAGCCTTAACTAAAAGGGAGGTTAGTGTAATTACGCTAAACTTATTATTCACTAAACCTCAGGGTTGGCGAGTGTAATTTCCCCTTAGCTTTAATATGCGTGTGACTAACATTGACAAGAATATTGCACTCTTGACTTGGCATCATCATTATAGCGCGTACACACAGATCAAGGTCCTGGAAAGCAATGGGGTGGGGAATCTGGGGGTTATTCATCATTTTGGCACACATATTGTGAATGCCCATAATTTAGAAAATTGTACTCCAAAATTGAGTTTAATTAATCATTATTGGTTTGGAGAAGAAGTCATGACCTACCATGATGCCAAGTGCTCATCCTTTTTAGTACTGTAACACAAGTTTGAATCACAGGAACCAATCTCTTCCGGAAAAAAATGTGGGGTAAGGTAAGTGTACGGGGAGCAAATATTCTGCACAGGCCATACTCCTTTCTACCAAGCTTTTTGTCTGTCCGATCGACCTGCGAACACAACGACGGTGAGCTACCCGGCGGCGTGTGGCCGGAAAACCCTTCCGACAGTCAAGTTAGCACACACTTAGGGATATAGAGAGAGAGGAGAGAGTTGAGTGTTTAGGTTGTTCTCACCAAAAATGATGTTCCATCTCCAGCATGGGGGGCGCAGTCATGCTTATATACTTTATGCGCTCAAATCTACTCCCATTGGTCTCTTGACACGTGGAGACGCTTTCCCATCTGTCAGCACAAATCTAGCGGACACCACCTAACCAAACCGCCAGGCTACATCAAAGGGAGCTCGGCAGCACGGTGGCATCACCTCGGCTTCCCATGACCGTTCTGCGTAACGCGCCTGAGTGCTCCGCTCGCCGAGCTCCATAACAACTGAGCTTGGAAGCATTTTGACATAGCCGAGTTCAAGACAAGCCGGCCGGTGAACACAAGACACTTCCCGCCGAGCTACGCGTGCAACTCATGGAACCCAGGTTGGCAAGCGGTCATCTCAGCCAAATAAGCTCGGTCCAAACATTGGACTTGGACCTTGGGCCTAAGCCTCGACCGAGCAAGATCAATTCTGAGGAGGCCTCAGTTAGCTAGGCCTAAATAGGGGCCTAAGCCTCAACCGGGAAAAATCCACTCTGGACTGGCCCAAATTACCTCGGCCCAACATGCCCGGTCTTATCTGTCCAGCTTCTACCACGGCCCAAAGCCAGATTATAAATCTCCCTCACAATTGCACCTTAATTCCGTCCGCGCAAGCGTGACTGGAATTACACTATCCGACCGGGGTAGATTCTCCCTCGGTTCTTAGTTCGCAAAACGTTAACCGCGCTAATCCCCATGCTCGGTTTCTTGGCTTGCTCGGTTGACGCCTCGACTTGCCATCTTGTCTCTTCAGTACTGACGCCGCCGCCATTATGAACACGTGTCGTCCATTTATTGGCCTCAAGCAGCCAACCCAAACGTCCCTTCACATTCAAAATTTTGGCGGTTCTTTTCGCCTATAAACACGCCAACTCCCCCTTCATTTTCTTCTTATTGACTCACTTCCATTCCAGACGACCTAACGTTGCCGTGCCCTCATCAAGCTCCATTGTTGCCCTCTTCTGCATTTGGGCTCGAAGATTCGACTTCTGCCCCATTCTGGTAAGTTCTTCGAACCCCTTTATTGGTTTTTCCTTCAGTATTTCACATCTTAAGGCACAAAAGTAATAGGTTTTAGGATATAGCTCCCAAAAACCTCCCATGCCCCCTGTTCTCCTTGCTGTTCTTCAGCTCCAGTGATGAACACATGAAGATCTAGGGTGGACCGGGCTCCAGGTCTTCTTTTGATCCCAAAAAACATCTAAACCGAGCAAATTGCGAGTTTGTAAAAACTCCTGTAGGAACCGAGGTAGGTAGAGGGTTTGACCGCTTGACCGGGCTAACATCTGGTCCGCTTGAGCGGCCGAGCTTCTGGATTTACCTTCATGACCGGGGTGGTCTGGCACTCCACCTGACTGAGCTAAAGTCAAGCTCGTTTTGTGCGACCGCGCTCCCACTTACACTCACCCTCCTTTTCTTGCAGAGTCCAAGGGGACCACGCACCAACATTGAGGCTCTCAAAGATCGAGCAGCCACCAAACAAGAGTTTGTGCCAAACCAACACAGCCGTGCTAAAACTAGTTGGCTACACATGGGCCGCTACCGCTTCCTGGTTGACACGCCGGTCGCTCTAGCCGCGTTCCGGGAAAAATACGGTATCCCAGCCAACGTACATCTCGAGCTCGGTGCCGAGGAAACAACCTCCTGGGGCAGACTAGACTAGTGCCCTTTCACCGTGCTCTCCATAATAGAAGGTGACCTCCGCTTCCCGGTTAACCCCCTTTTGTGCGAGTTCTTGCAGCGCACCAAGCTAGCACCAACCCAAGTCTCAACCAACACGTACAAGATAATTAACAGGATCCACGAACTAAACAACCAGCTAAGAACCAACCTAGGATTAGCCGAGATACTCTGCCAATATACCCTCGGGCATACAGGCGACAGCCTTGCCTATTATTTAAAGATCAGACCGCGCAAGGAGAAAATAGTGACCGGTACCCCGGACAAAGACTTGCACGACGACGACTTTTTCTGGGTGTCTGGTAATTATGAAACAGCCGACGTGCCGGGCTAGTATATCAACAAGAATTTCGGCGAAACATGTAAGCCATGATTACTGCTCGGTCAAATCACTTTCTTTCTATACTCTGTACTTACATCTTTTCTTCTTTTGCAGCAATTGAGGCTCTGCAAGCCAACTACCATTATCCCAACGAAGCAGCCATCAGAACCGTGCTGCGGTACCGAAACCGAGATTGTCACAAACTTCTCGGCTACGTACCGACCTACCGATACTCCGTTCTACGCCGGAGTAGAGTGACAGACTTCCTTTGAGTGCCGTCGCCACCTTCTAACCCTACATTACCGGACGTGGCCCTTATCTGGTTGACCGAAGCAGAGGAGATGGCCAAACGAAGTCGCATCAAGAATCTCATCACTGTTACATCCACCGAGCTACCGATCATCCCCTCCTGCACAGCCGCTGCCGGTCAATCGAGCGGGACCGTGGTTGCATTGGCGTCACCTGCCGCCGGGCAAGTAAGAAAAGAAAGCCGCCGGGCTGGGAAAAGGCCTCGCACCACCGATCGCTCAGTCGAGCTAGTTACGGAGTTAAACACCGAGCAACCAGCGGTCACAGCTGACCCAACACCACCATGGAAGCCCCAACTAAAGCACCGGGGAAAGGAGATCCCGGTAACCGCTTCGGTCAAAGGTGACAAGGAGCACCTCCTCGCCTTTGACCTGACAAAAGCCCTCTTACTGCCGAGCGACGTGGTCGGCAGCGACCATGTGCCTGACACCCGGCTAGCGAAGTCCTCGGTCAAGTCTATGACCCGGAGTAAAACATCTGGGTTGGGTAGACACCCCATTTTTGACCGACCTTAAGACTCAGACATCATCGATTGAGCGCTCGATGATTACGCATGTTGTGCTCATTCTGAAGTTTCAGAGTTTCGGCTGAGAGCCTTACCCCCGGACCTCAGGACTTTTTTGTGCTTTGCTTCGGTTTGCGAATCAGGTCTTGTTTTCTCTTCCCGAAGGGAGGAAGAGGTCTCGTAGACCATCTCTCAGTGGATGTAGGCTACTTTTCGTGGTCGTAGGCCACTTTTCCTGTTTAGAGACCAGTTTTTGGTTTTCGGAGCCGTCGGCCGTGCGCCTCGGTTCGGGACCGCTTAACTTTCTCCATTTGGCACGGTTTTTGGCACACACCTTGTTTTCTCTCTCTAGAGGGACACTGTGGGAGACCACCTTTGTGATTGCACGCCACTTTCGATGCTTAACAGCCTGTTTTCGGGGCACCCGGCTGCGCGTTTTGGACCCTCGAACCCTCGTTTTGCATCCGTCTTGGTTCATTTTTGGCATGGACCTTGTTTTCATTGTTTGGGAGGTGGTACAAGGGTGGGAGACCACCTTTTCTCCTTGGAGACCACTTTTCTCCTGCCAGCCGATTTTCTTGTCAGGAAGCTGGTCTCCTTGGTCTTTGAGCCACATTTACTGGTCTCCCATCGTACCACTAGCTTGCATTTAATGTGGAGACCACCAAATGGGGCTGCTGACCACTTTTCTTAGAGTTGAACCTTTTGAACTGGTCGATCGACCAGGGGAAGTGGTCGACCGACCACCTAAACTGGTCGGCCTGCCTCCCCCAGTCTTGTCTCTGTGAGTGTGTACCAGCTGGAAGGCACAGACTGTATCCCCCATACACGTGTATGGAGGATCTTGAGCCTTGGTTTTTTAGCTTCTTGAAGAAGCTTTGGCCTTGTATCTCTATAAGAGAGAGCCTTCCTCTCCTTATACCAGGTTCTGAGATTACTCCAAGGCATAATACCTATCTCTATCTATATCTCTATATTTTGGGTTCAAAAGGGTCTTGTTCTTGCACCTTTGCACACCACCTCATAGCCTAACCCTTCCACCATTGCTTGGAGCTTCTTGGAGGCCATTTTCAGAGGTTAAGGAGTTGGATTTTAGGTCTAGAAGTTGCTGCCTTGCTGAGCTTCAAGGGTAACACACTTTTTTCCTCTTTTAAGCATTATTTTGATCCTTCTCTTAGCCTTATTTGCATGCATATTTGAGCTTTGTTGTCAACTGAAAAAAGTCTTGCTTTGAGGTCCTTTTGATGTTTGTTTAAGGTTATTTTGTTGTTGGGGGTCATCTACCCCCTTGAATGCTTCATTTTGCCTTGTTTTGAGCCATGCCCTAAGGCCTTTGTGTTGACCTTTGCTTGGCCTTTTAACCACTGAAATCCAATGGATTTTCAGTGGTTAACATGTGCTTTTGAGAGCCAAAATCAGAGAGGGGTGACCCTCTCCCTCCTTGTCTTGTTCACTAGCATTTTTGGCCTTACAAAGGAGCCTTCATTTGCACACCTCCAAGCCTTGTTTCAGGCCCTTTTCAGTGACTTTTAGGGTCTGCCTAGGCTTTGTCCATAGTTGGTTTTTTCACCTTGGGAGTGTCTCTTGCATGTGTAGAATAACCTCTCTTATAGCCTATCAAAGGAGCATGACATTCTTGCATGCATTGATCATGTTTCAGTGGATTTTTGGGCTTTATTTGGCATGTCATGTCTCTAACTTTTTCTAGTTTAATGGCCTCTTGAATGCTTCATATGCTTGTAGTGTAATCCATGTTCACTAGCTCACATTGCATGTTGTTTTGGCCCTTGATTCTAGCATATTTTGGCCATGTTCTAAACTGATTTTATTCATGATTTGGGCTGCCTTAGCTCTGTTTTGAGGTCCCATGGTCGAATGATGCTTGCCATGCATGCTTGTAGTGTAATACCCTTGCCTAGCTTCGAGTTTTGAAGCCTCTTGCATGCTTAACTTGAGTTGTTTTCATGTTTTGGCATCATCGAACATGTTATTTCAGAGCTTATACTTGTGCCATCTTCCCATATTTTCCACTCTTTAAATGCGTTTGAGAGTTGTGCTTGTATGCCTTATTTTTTGGGCTATTGCATGAGCTTCATTTTTGTGCATTGCAAGCCATCATTTTAATCCATTTTGCCACTATTTTGGGTCTGCATAGGGACTATTTGGGGTTAGTTTGGTCATTTGGGCATCGCTTTGCATACCTCTAGTGTAATGCACTTCACTAGTTTCGGTAATTGAGCCATTCAAAATGCGTTGTATGAGTTGTTTGCATGATTCAGAGTCATTTTGGAGTCATGTTATATGCCATTTCAGAGCTGGAATATATGCCATTGTACTCCATATTTAGTCCTTTCATTGCATGTGCAAAGTTGTGTTTTTGTGCCTTAGGCTCGGGGCCATTGTATTGTGCATGCTTGCATGTGTTTTGGTGCCTTGATTTCATCATCATTGACCACTGATTTGGGTGTGGCTGAGGCCCATCCATTTGGTTTAAGTCTATTTTGCATCGAGTATGCCATTGTAGTTCATAGCATTGAGTGTCATGTTGTCGCATGATTGATCACTACATTGTGCATGCTTTGTTCATCTCATTGTATATGTTAGTTTCCATGTGCATTGCGTATGCTAGTGTTATGAGCATCGTGCATGCCATGTAGTTTTAGCATTGTGTATGCTAGGTGCATGTTTGCATATTCATCCTTTGCATGTTTGCATGGCTAAGTGGCATTGCATTAGGATTTCCTACTAGAGTTGCATGGGTGCATGCCATGTTTGTTGCATTGTGTTTGGGATAGGAGTTAGCCCAAACATGGGAAACGAGGGACGTTTCATACTCGAAGTGATGAAACGTGCCTCGATTCTCGGTCGCCGACACTCTTGACTACACATGATGGAGTTTAGGCATTTATGTGTTCATATGTGCATTCATTCTATATTAAGTTGTGCAATTCGGTTCCTCGGCCATCATGCATCGGGATGCGTGATTGGTGGCCCAAGGATTGAGACCTACATTCCCTTGAGCTTGTACAATGATGTGGAGAGTGGTTGTGCACACATATGTTGAAAATACCTTGCCATGCCTCTCTCTTGCTCCTTGTTGCAGAAAACCAGAATCCAGGAGAAGAAACTGGTCGGCCGACCAGGTTTTTTGGCAGGCCGACCACTTTCTTTGGTTTCCACCACAAAAGGTGGTCGGTAGTTAGTCTCCCATGCCTATAAGCTGGTCGGCAGCCTTCCCACAGTTTCCCGAGGTGGAGTTTCATCTCTCTGGAGCTTTGTGCAAATTTCTGAAATAAATTGCAAACAAAGGCAAGCCGAGGCATCGCGATGGATTTCCCAACAAGGCGACTTGAGCATGCATGCATCCTTTATCATTCAAGGCAGAGCTGAGGCAGTCCACATTCATGTAGTTCGCATGCTAGTTTAATTTCTTACTTAATTAGTTTGTTAATTAATTAGAGTTGTGTAATAATTAGTTGTAATTCGTTATTCATTTCGGTTGTGTAATAACTAATTTAATTAGCTTAGATTAGCTAGTTGGTTCTATATTATTTATTCGGATCCTCCGTGAGAGGGCAAACTTTGTAATAAGTGTGCGTGTGTGTGATGCATGTCTTCCAACCCCACGCCTTTCTCCTTTTTATTTACCAGCTTATGATGGTTAGTTTTAGGGCATGTTTCAATTAGCATCTATATGTTCGCATGTTTGCATTCATTCATTTGTATTGCATGTACCGGGCTCGGCGCATCATGCTAACTACATTGTATTTCAATTCCAAGTTGAATATATGTATCGATTGTTGCATCTCATATGCCATCTTAGAATAGCCGAGCCTATTGTAGTTGCATTTTTGCATGTGTTACATTAGGCATTTTTAGCATAGTTAGGATTCATGCATGATTTCTAATTAGCTTCTTTCTTTGGCTTGGAGTACTCGGTAAGTGTTCATGCTTTAGCATCCTTACATGTGTGTGAGTGACTGCCGTGATAGCATGCTAACCATGAGGCTATGTGCTTATGTGATATAACTGCCTGAATGCCTGTGGGTGAAGGTTGGGTTGCTTGAGTTGGAATAATTCGTCGAAACCCGTGTTTCAAAATAAATAGATATGCGATGCTTTGTTTCAAATTAGGCAATCCAGTCTATACTTGTATGCTGAGCGCATCACATAGTAATTCTAGGTTAATAAACCGGAATAAGAGCACATGTGTTTTCAAAAACTCGATATCATGCTTAGTAGTGGCCGATCTTCGATCGAGCGAACGGGGGTGCTCATGAAATGACCTTCCCTAATCGTGCCCAAGTTCCCGAGCTGAGGCAACTTTGGTGATGACGGACACGTGGCCTTAGGCACGAGTCAGGGTTTCCTAAATTTCCCCAAAACAAAATATTTAGGTGGCGACTCTGTATCTGGCAAAGCAGTCTATGTTTGGCACTTCTTTCTAAAAATCTGTTTTTCAAAACGATTTGCCGGATTTGGACTCTTTGGTGATTTATCGGTCTCGCATTGCACTTTGCGGGATTAGATTCAGAACCGTGACATTTGAGTCCGAACTATAGTAAGCCCAATGAACAAAAAGGATTTTTCCCGGGACGTTCGGGGACGTCTACAGTTTTTGGCGACTCTGCTGGGGAGTTAGAGAACTTGACTCGAACTCATGATATCTTGTTTTGACTACACTTATGTGTTTCTTTGCATTGCATTTGCATTGGTGCGCCAAGGACACCGTGTTTGCCGTCTGCTATTCCTGAACGGTTTGCCGGAGGCTCGCTTTGAGAAACCTGCCATAAGGCTGACCGATTACGGGCTCTGCCACGATGGGAACACAAACCCTAGTTTTTACCGGGGCACCCTTTTTGACCATTCGACCTAGTGCATATCGGAATCCATAGTGACTATTCCAAACTAGGATAGGTTGCTTACCCGATTGTAGGTTGTTTGAAACCGCTGCGTGCATAGTGAAACCCTAGCTCCTGACAAAATAGGACAAGGAAACCCTACCCCTCCATAGGGTGTTTTGGCTCTCACTTGTTTGCTATGTGCTTTTAGAGTGTGTCTCTACAGGAATGCATGTATCAGTTTGCAAGTCTAGGTATCAGGCCTGCAGGCATCAACATCTGTATTTTGAGAATCAGTTATATCCGTGGGTATCAGATTCAGTTTTGGGGCAGTAATTTGGAGAACAGTGATCAGTGGTTGAATACAGTTATTCAACTATGCTTATGCCTGTTCTAGTGAAATTGGGCTGAGATGCTACCTGTTTTCTCTTTCAAGGTTCAGAGATTCGGTTCAGAATAGCCAATGTTCTCCTCTGCTGAGGCAAAGCAGGAAAAGGCTCATCAGTTCATCAAGTCCGTCAGTCACCAGTTACACCACCTCTGTCCAGTTCAGTAGACTTATGACGACCCAGAATTCAGAGGAAATTATGGTTATGGCAGCCGCACTAAACCAAGGAATCATCTTGCAGGGTGAGACCGACGTTGAAGTATCACACTCACCCAGGTCGCCTGCCGCACATCCGATCTGGGAACCCCAGTTATTTCAAACCCGTGAGCCCACCACCTTTGAGCTGATGGGAATGATTGGTGACCTTCAGAGATCTGTGGCTGATCTAGCCTATAGAATGTTAGCCCCGCCACCAACTGCATCGTATGCCGGGAACTTCATGCCACTCCCCCGCTACTGGGGCGAATTGTAATTGAGCTTAGCCAACCTGAAGCTGTCTCAAGCTCCGGCAATGATATGTCGATGACAACGGGGCTTCGCACTGAAGTAGCAACCCAAACCATCCACCAAGCTGAGGCTAGTGGAAAGAACAAGGTGAAGGTGGACACTAATTCCTATGAACAACTCCAGCTAGCTGTTGAGGCTCTGAAAGTCGGAGGGTTGAATAAGCAGCAAGTACTCGCAGTTGTGGCTAAGACTGTGGATGGCACTTTCCCTATTCAGACCGAGGGCGGCTCAAGCCAAGGAGAAAATCGAGAAAAGAGCCGTCATGCCAGAAACGATCCTGTCAGGTCTAATCCTGCACCTGGAAAAGATCAGAAAGCCAAGGTAGCAAGTGCGTCTAGCAAGAGTCCGCAAACCACGAAGTATCTACCCCGAGGTCGCAAGGTATTTCATGCCCTTTATATGCCTTTGTCTAAGGCGCTTCGAATCCTCACTGAAAAGGGGCATCTCAAACCCCTCGAGCCTTGGCCTCTCCCTAGTCGTCTTCCAGCTGGTCATGACACTACCCAGTACTGTGCGTACCATCAACAGACCGGTCACACCACCGACAACTGCTCCCGTCTTCGCCATGAAGTGCAGGATCTGTTTGACAATGAGGTCGTCCTCCCACCAAGCTCAGCAAAGTCTGTCACCACTGAGTTGGTGGACTTCGAGGATAATACCAGTATCTGATCAGGGAATGAACCACCTGCGGGGGGTGCTCAGTTTACTTCACATGTGGCGTATGGTACGCACTGTTTTGAGCATTTGCGAATGCTGGTTATTTTACATTCTGACTTGGGTATTGAGTCAGTTCTGTTGTGTTATTTTGAGTCTGTCTTTTTGTTTTGAGTCAGTCTTTTTGTTTGGGGTCTGTCTTGTTAAATCGAGTCAGTCATGTTGTATAGGAGTCGAGTGATTCCGGGGGTGTTACCTCGAATATCACTATCTTGTTTTATAATTCTCTTTTCGCTTTCTTTTGAGTCTATTTCTGTCGTGGAGCCAATTGCACCAGAAGATCTTAATGAAACAGCTGTGGCTTTCATGTTTTTGTGCTTATTTCTACTTTGAGCCTGTTGTGCCAGCAAGTTTAGAATGAAGCGGCAGTGCATTTCACCTGCTCTTCTGTGCCTTTTAACTCATTGCATTGACCTAAGTTTTTCAAAACTTTTTGAACACTGTGGTGAAAACAAAGAGGAAGGAATTCCTCGGGTTTTGCAGAATTTGATCAAATTGAGGAAAAGAGAGGCGTGCTAAGCCCTTAATGAATGAGATCATGTTTGTTAATGTGAGTACTGAGAAGGATCCTGGCTTGCTCCAGATTGGTTCTGCACTGTCTTCAGCGCAAGCGACTAGTCGCTTTCTTAAAAGATTTCAAAAAATATTTTGCGCGGTCCTGCGAAGACCTGTGTGGAATCGCTCTTGAGATTGTGCAGCTTAGGATCGCTCTCAGCCTGAGACTCGACCCCTCACTTTCAAACATTGAACTTGAATTCAAAATGTTCAACGGTCAACTACAATGTGAGGCCTGTGTGGCCAGACTCGAAGCTGCCATCGAACTAAGGGCAGGGAAGTCAGATCAAGAAGATCAGATGTCGTCAAAAGAAGCTTGCAAAGCTAGATCAGAAGCATCCCTCGAACTAGGGGCAAAAATGTCAAACGTGCTCGAAGAGTCAAAAAAAATTGGGATGTTTCTCAAGCTAACAAAGATCAGCAAGAATGCCAAATCCCAGAAGGGAGGAAAGAAAAAAGTATTGTTGAAGAATAACCGAGTTCTTATCCACAACACTAGGGGCAAATCCATCCCCCCATTAGATGGACTCCTGTATCGTCAGCGAACAACAGCCATTCTCCTGGATTCAGATGACTTCAGGATCTTAAAACCATTTGACATGGACAAAGCTATACTTTTACCCTTGAGAGGCTCGCTGGGCTGAAAACCCGGAAGGGCGACCTAGGCAAAAGTTAGAGCAAGAAAAATAAGAAAAAGAAGAAGAAGAAAAATGCAAAGAATGAAAAAAAAGAAAATGAAGATAAATGAAGAAAATGAAAGGAAAAGATGAAAAATAAAAAAGTAGAAAAGAATTGAAAAGAAAAGAAGAACATAGCTCGCAAGGTTGAAAACCCGGAAAGGCAGCCTTGGCAAAAGTTAGAGCGCAAAAAGAGAGGTTAATACCCGAGTGTACCTTAAACCCGAACTACGTAAGGCTTGATTCCCATCTTTGGGATACGTAGGCAACTTCATTTTGAAGTCCAGCCACAAACACTTTCAAATCGACTGTGTCCATGTAATGGTTCTGATCATCGTTGTCTTCTCTGTATCCGAGAGTTCGGTTGTGATCGTCACCTTGAAAATTGGTTACAATGTGCTGCGGTGCTATTCAAACAAGGGGCAACTTTCCATTGCCATACAGCGCGCTGCGGTGCTATTCAAATAAGGGACAACTTTTCGTTGCAATGCAGTGCCATTCAGACAAGGGGCAATTCTCCTTCGGATCTGAGGTTGTGCATGTCAAGAGTAAGTTCCATGTTGGTCGAGCAGTGGCCATTTGCAAAAATAGTTTTTGAAGTTGACTAATTCTCTCGAAAATTATTCCACTTTTCCAAAGCTAGACCATTTCTTGGACCCAAAAAAGAAAAAATTTCAGTGCTCATAACCTAACTTGCATGATTTCAAATCAGAAAATTGAACGAGTGTGTTAATCTAACCCTCATATTGGTCAAAATTGTTTTAGTAGAAAGCAAAAACAAAAAATGGTCAAAATAATGAACTAGGGGCACAGTTGAGTCAGGTTTTCTGTCTTTTCCCCTTTATCAACGCACTTGCCAGAAAGGGCACCATACTTGCCGGAAAGGGCACCCTATTCGCCAAGAAGGGCACAACGGAAGCTAACAGAAAAGGGCTGAAAGTTCTCATATCCTCTAAGCAGCGAGGTATCAAGCCAAGTGCGTAGCACGAACTACAATGGAGCAATGTATTCCACTCCCTCATCCGGACAGATCTGATCACATCCAAACTCCCCAGCAGAGCATCGTCAAACGATGTCAGTTGCAGATCTGCTGCGCATCTGGTCGCATTGCAACCCCTCTGCGGAAGACATTCACTGTTGTGAACAAGAATAAGAATCTGGTAGAATACCAGGGGCAAGAACCCACAACTTCCTGCTTATCCACCAACCACCCAGGGGAAGGATAAAAAATGAGAGATTGAAGAATAGAGAGATGTGCGCTGAGAGAAAAAAGTGAGGAAAAAGGTTTTTTTTTAGAAAAACAGAGCCTGAGGGCCGAGTGATGTGAGAATCACAAATGAGAAAGGGTGGGAAACAATACCCGGAGAAATTGGCTCCTCGTGCACTGAGAGGTCTCTTGCCATTGGAACACGTCTGTGTGTCGTGTCAGTCGTTTTGTTTGTCTCGATTCTTGTTTTGAGTCGTTTCGGGTGTCTATAGATGTGTTTAGGTTGTCTTACCTTGTCTTTCTCTTTGTTGTTGAGTCGTGGTGTGCTGTGTTCAGTTGTAGGCTCAATACCCAGTTGAGAACTTATTCTCACTCTCAATGTCAAAAAAATCATTTTGTGCTCAAAGTGCCATGCCATTCTCCACATTTGAGCAAAAAAAGATTTTGTTCTTTCAAAAACCGCAGGGTTCAACCCGGATCATGTGAGAACAGTAAAACTAGGACCTATCTGAAGCTATATAGGTTCCAGACTTCGAAGCAAAAGAAAAAAAGGAAAATGTCGGGCATCTGAGTTTGTTTCAACTTCTGCAAGTTCCGTCATCGCATCCTGTATGTTCAGAATGAGCTGTGTGTTCAAAATTAAAAGAATACTGTGTTATGAGCCGTGTGTTCAGATCGAGCAGTGTTGTGTTATGAACTGCGTGTTCAAAATTGAAATGTGTGAGCTGCGTGTTCAAAGTGAAATGTGTGAGCTGCGTGTTCAAAATGAAGTGAATGAGCTGTGTGTTCATAAATGAAAATTTATGAGCTACGTGTTCAGAATTAAGAATGAGCTACGTGCAAATGAAAATGTATGAGTTACGTGTTCAGAATTGAAATGTGTGAGCTACGTGTTCAAAATGAAGTGAATAAGTTGTGTGTTTAGAATTAAGAATGAGCTGCGTGCAAATGAAAGTGTATGAGCTGCGTGTTCAGAATTGGAATGTGTGAGCTGCGTGTTCAAAATGAAGTGAATGAGCTGTGTGTTCAGAAATGAAAATTTATGAGCTATGTGTTCAGAATTGAGCTGCGTGCCCGAAAATGAGCTGTGTGCCCGAAAATGAACTGTGTGCCCAAAGAATGAGCCATGTGCCCGAAAACGAGCTGTGTGCCCGAAGAATGAGCCGTGTGCCCAAAGAATGAGCCGTGTGCCCGAAAAATGAGCCGTGTGCCCGAAAAATGAGCTGTGTGCCCGAGATCTGCTGTGTGCCCGAAATGAGCCGTGTGCCCGAAAAATGAGTTATGTGCCTGAAAATGAGCTGCGTGCCCGAAGAATGAGCTGTGCGCCCGAAAATGAGCTGTGTGCCCAAATGAGCTGTGGCTCGAATATGCTGTGTGCCCCAAATGTGCTGTGTGCCCAAAATAAGTCGTGTGCCCCAAACGAGCCGTGTGCCCGAAATGAGCTGTGTGCCCAAAATGAACTGTGTGTTCAGAATAAGCCATGTGCCCTAAACGAGCCATGTGCTCGAAATGAGCTGTGTGCTCAAAAAATGAGCTGTGTGCCCAAAATGAGCTGTGTGCCCCCAAGATGAGCTGTGTGCCCGAAATGAGCCGTGTGCCCGAAAAATGAGCTGTGTGCCCCCAAGATGAGCTGTGTGCCCGAGATCTGTTGTGTGCCCGAAATGAGCTGTGTGCCCAAAATGAGCTGCGTGCTTGAAATGAGCTGTGTGCCCAAAAGAGCTGTGTGCCCAGATAAACAGAGTGTTGTGTTTCGAGCTGCGTGCCGAATGAACAGAATATTGTGTTGTGAGTCGCGTGTCAAACAAACAAAGTGTTGTGCTGTGAGCTGTGTGCCAAATGAATGGAATGCTATGTCGTAAGCTGTGTGCCAAGTCTTGCATGGTGCATGCATTTTATCGTGCTATTTTGCGCATCGCACTGTTTTGTGCACCTTTACTTGCATAGAAGATGCATTTTATCACGCTATTTTGCGCATCGCACTATTTTGTGCACCTTACCTGCATTGGGCATGCATTTCACTCGCGCTTTCTTGCGCATCGCACTGTTTTGTGCAGTTTACACTCGCGCCTTCTTGCCTATCGCACTGTTTCGTGCAGTTTATCATCGCACTTTCTTGCGCATCGCACTATTTTGTGCAGTTTACACTCGCGCTTTCTTGCGCATCGCATTGTTTTGTGCAGTTTACACTCACGCTTTCTTGCGTATCGCACTATCCTATGCATTTCATTACATGCTCTCATCTTGCATAGAAAATGCTTGTATCTTTTGCATCGAACGTGTTCGCGCTTTCTTGCGCACCTTACCTGCACTTGTCTGTGCACTTGCATTGCACTGTCTTGTGCACCTGTATAGCACTGTTTTGTGCATTCACTCTTGCATCGCACTGTTTTGTGTATTCTCTTCTGTCTCGCACTGTCTTGTGCACTCTCTGGTCTAGGAGACCTTAAATCCTCTAAAGGTGCAATTCCTTTGGTGTTTGTTGTGCTCGAACGACTTCCAGTGGTCTGGTATAGTCACCTGTCTATGTTAGCGGTGAGTTCCTAGGAAATCACCTAAGATGGTGGAAACTAGAGTTCGAATGGCTCATGCCTAGAACGCAAAGGTTCGGGATTTCCGAGACTAAAGTCTGGTTTAAATACCTAGGGGTGTATCCCCAGCTTGAAATCTGTATGGAAGCCCCATAGGTTGAGATAGCATATGTATGCGCCTCAATTCTGGATACTGAACCAACCTAGTCCATCACCCTGTTAGAGAATAGGGAAAGCTGCGACCATAGTCAGGGAGAAAAGTAGTACCTGCGGTTCAACTGAAAAGAAGGGGAAGATCCCCAGCAGCATGAGGTAGGTCATTGCCAATTGCCCCTGTAAGGTACCTTCGCTTCCTAACTACTACATCATCTAATATGTCTATTGCATTGCATATAGAATATGTTGCATGCCTGTACTGCATATCCATTGTATTGCCTGCGTCCTTTCCATGTTAAACTTAGTCTGGCATGTACCCATACTTTTCGCGTTAAAGCATGGTTATGTGATTATGTATACGCGCCCACACCACTAAGGGAATTGTGGTTTGAGGGTGATGGCACCATTTCTGTGTTAGACGTGGTTTGTTTTGTGTCTATGCTTTTTCTAGGCAAAATATGGTTTGGCCGCGCGCCTTATTCACTTCATCCATTGCATCATATTTTAGTTTGTCGCATTCAGCATGTAGGATCACGATCTTTCCTCAGCAAATCATTCCTCACTTGTATCATACCACACAATTACTTGTACTTTGTGGTCTCTCTGCGAAACACATAGTTTTGCATGTGCTCGCACCCCTTTCACGTTGAAACACAGTTCTGTTATGTGTAAGCATCCATGTTGGGCTGAGGCCAGTACTGAAGATGTAGGCACTTAGCCTGTGTTAGGCGTCGTTCGACTTGTGCCCACTGCCTTTTCTGTTTTAAAAGTAGTCTGATGTTGCATCTCCACCCCTTTATGATATTTGTGTGGTTTTGTACTGCTTGTGGTTTGATCATCTCAAATACATTGCATATCATTTGCATTGTTTCATTACATTGTATATCATTTACACTATTTTGTTATATTGTGCATGCATTTTATCGCGCTATCTTGCGTACCCTACCTGCACTTGTTAGTGCATTGCATTGTTCGCGCTATCTTGCGCACCTTACTTGCACTTGTTGGTGCACCGCATTGTTATGCGCACACTTAGGTTACATTGTTATGCATCCCTTTCGCATTGTTATGCACACTACTTGCATTGTTGTGCACGTTTCACTGGCATTGCCATGCACCCATACTTTGCATGTGTCATCACGCGCATTTCACTTGCATTGCTATGCACTTTTCCATCGGCGCCATATGTGTCCGCATTTGATATGGCGTTGAGCATGTGTTGCTAACTATATTATACCTGTTAAGTTTCCTTCTTTTGTAGGCACGATATTGTATGTACAGTTCATTCGAGGCTGGTGCGACCAGACGATATTGTATGAACGGTTCATTTGAAACTGGTGCGACCAGACGAACCAAACGATATTGTATTCTCCATGTGAGACGTAGCGAGAATTGTACAATTCTCTTGCATCCTTTTTGCATGTGACGTAGTTTGGTCTATATTCGCTTGCTTAAATTGTTGCATTTATTGTGCATATTTGCTTCATTACAACTTTCTTTGCATGATCATAAGTTATGTTCGGCCTCGTGCATGTCTTTTGCATTCTGTCCTTGCCTGCGGGCACATCTCTTTGATTATCTCGTCTGTTTGTCTAAGTCTTCGACCTCGTCAAAAATGGGTCATCTCTGGGCTTTGACATTCACTCCCGTCACTTATGACTTTCGAGTTCTGTCAAAGAGGGACAACTGTAGACACCCCATTTTTGACCGACCTTAAGACTCAAACGTCATCGATTGAGCGTTCGGTGATTACGCATGTTGTGCTCGTTCTGAAGTTTCAGAGTTTCGGCTGAGAGCCTTACCCCCGAACCTCGGGACTCTATTGTGCTTTGCCTCGGTTTGCGAATTAGGTCTTGTTTTCTCTTTCCAAAGGGAGGGAGAGGTCTCGTAGACTATCTCTCAGTGGCCGTAGGCTACTTTTCGTGGTCGTAGGCCATTTTTCCCGTTTGGAGACCAGTTTTCGATTTTCGGAGCCGTCAGCCGTGTGCCTCGGTTCGGGACGGCTTAACTTTCTCCGTTTGGCATGGTTTTTGGCACACACCTTGCTTCCTCTATCTGGAGGGACACTGTGGCCTGGGAGACCACCTTTGTGGTCGCACGCCACTTTCGATGCTTAACAGCCTGTTTTCGGGGCACCCAGCTGCGCGTTTTGACCCCCGAACCCTCGTTCTGCATCCGTCTTGGTTCATTTTTGGCATGGACCTTATTTTCATTGTTTGAGAGGTGGTACAAGGGTGGGAGACCACCGTTTCTCCTTGGAGACCACTTTTCTCCCGCCAGCCGATTTTCTTGTCAGGAAGCTGGTTTCCTTGGTCTTTGAGCCACATTTACTGGTCTCCCACCATACAACTAGCTTGCATTCAATGTGAAGACAATCAAATGGGGCTGCCAACCACTTTTCTTAGAGTTGAACCTTTTAAACTGGTCAGCCGACCAGGGGAAATGGTCGGCCGACCACCTGAACTGGTCGGCCTGCCTCCCCCAGTCTTGTCTCTGTGAGTGTGTGCCAGCTATGCCAGCTGGAAGGCACAGACTATATCCTCCATACACGTGTATAGAGAATCTTGAGCCTTCATTTTTTAGCTTCTTGAAGAAGCTTTGGCCTTGTATCTCTATAAGAGAGAGCCTTCCTCTCCTCATACCAGGTTCTGAGATTACTCCAAGTCATAATACCTATCTCTATCTATATCTCTATATTTTGGATTCAAAAGGGTCTTGTTCTCGCACCTTTGCACACCACCTCATAGCCTAACCCTTCCACCATTGCTTGGAGCTTCTTGGAGGCCATTTTCAGAGGTTAAGGAGTTGGGTTTTAGGTCCAAAAGTTGCTGCCTTGCTGAGTTTCAAGGGTAACACTTTTTTCCTCTTTTAAGCATTGTTTTGATCCTTCTCTTAGCCTTATTTGCATGCATATTTGAGCTTTGTTGTCAACTGAAAAAATTCTTGTTTTGAGGTCCTTTTGATGTTTGTTTAAGGTCATTTTGTTGTTGGGGGTCATCTACCCCCTTCCATGCTTCATTTTGCCTTGTTTTGAGCCATGCCCTAAGGCCTTTGTGTTGATCTTTGCTTGGCCTTTTAACCACTGAAATCTAGTGGATTTTTAGTGGTTAACATGTGCTTTTGAGAGCCAAAATCAGAGAGGGGTGACCCTCTCCCTCCTTGTCTTGTTCACTAGCATTTTTGGCCTTACAAAGGAGCCTTCATTTGCACACCTCCAAGCCTTGTTTCAGGCAATTTTTCAGTGACTTTTAGGGCCTGCCTAGGCTCTGTCCAGAGTTGGTTTTGTCACCTTGGGAGTGTCTCTTTCATGTGTAGAATAACCTCTCTTATAGCCTATCAAATGAGCATGACATTCTTGCATGCATTGATCATGTTTCAATGGATTTTTGGGCTTTATTTGGCATGTCATGTCTCTAACTTTTGCTGGTTTAGTGGCCTCTTGAATGCTTCATATGCTTGTAGTATAATCCATGTTCACTAGCTCACATTGCACGTTGTTTTGGCCCTTGATTCTAGCATATTTTGGCCATGTTCTAAACTGATTTTATTCATGATTTGGGCTGCCTTAGCTCTGTTTTGAGGTCCCATGGTCGAATGATGCTTGCCATGCATGCTTGTAGTGTAATACCCTTGCCTAGCTTCGAGTTTTGAAGCCTCTTGCATGCTTAACTTGAGTTGTTTTCATGTTTTGGCATCATCGAACATGCTATTTCAGAGCTTATACTTGTGCCATATTCCCATGTTTTCCACTCTTTAAATGCATTTGAGAGTTGTGCTTGTATGCCTTATTTTTTGGGCTATTGTATGAGCTTCATTTTTGTGCATTGCAAGCCATCATTTTAGTCCATTTTGCCACTATTTTGGGTCTGCATAGGGACTGTTTAGGGTTGGTTTGGGCATTTAGGCATCGGTTTGCATACCTCTAGTGTAATGCACTTCACTAGTTTCGGTAATTGAGCCATTCAAAATGCGTTGTATGAGTTGTTTGCATGATTCAGAGTCATTTTGGAGTCATGTTATATGCCATTTTAGAGCTGGAATATATGCCATTGTACTCCATGTTTAGTCCTTTCATTGCATGTGCAAAGTTGTGTTTTTGTGCCTTAGGCTCGGGCCATTGTATTGTGCATGCTTGCATGTGTTTTGGTGCCTTGATTTCATCATCATTGGCCACTGATTTGGGTGTGGTTGAGGCCCATTCATTTTGGTTTAAGTCCATTTTGCATTGAGTATGTCATTGTAGTTCATAGCATTGCACATGCCATGTAGTTCGTCGCATTTAGTATGCTATTTGATATTCGCATCGTGTATGCTAGTCGCATCTTGCCATATTGTTGCATATGTTGTCTTGCATTGAGTATGTGAGCATTAGCATTGTGCATTGTGGATGCCATTAGCCTTGATAGGTTGTCCATATTGCATTTCATACTGGCATTGTGCATGCTATCATGTCATCATTTGCATGTTTGCATCACTTAGTTGCATAGCATTTAGGTTGCATGCTTAGAGTCGCATTGTGCATGCCATTGTTTGTTGCATTGTGTTTGAAGTAGGGTTTAGTCCAAACATGGGAAACGAGGGACGTTTCGTACTCAAAGTGATGAAACGTGCCTCGATTCTTGGTCACCGACACTCTTGACTATCCATGATAGAGTTGTTGGCTTTAGGTGTTTACATGTGCATTCATTTCACATTGAGTCGTGCAATCCGACTCCTCGGCCATCATGCATCGGGATGCATGATTGATGGCATGAGGATCGAGGACTACATTCCCTAGAGCTTATGCAATGACGGAGAGAGTGGTTGGGTACACATATGTTGAAAATACTTTGCCTTCTCTCTCTCTTGCCTTTGTTGCAGAAAATGCAGAAACCAGGAGAAGAAACTGGCCGGCCAACCAGGTTTTCCAGCAGGCCGACCACCTTTTCTGGTTTTCACCACCAAGGGTGGTCGGTAGGTGGTCTCCAATGCCTATAGTTGGTCGGTAGCCTTCCCCTAGATTCCCAGGGCGGAGTTTTATCTCCTTGGAGCTTTGTACAAGTTTCTGAGTTCAATTGCGAACAAAGGCGAGTTGAGGCATCGCGATAGATTTCCCAACAAGGCGACTCGAGCATGCACGCATCCTTTATCATTCAGAACAGAGCTGAGGCAGTCCATTTCATGTAGCTTGCATGCTAATTTATTTGCTTCCTTAGTTTAATTTGTTAATTAATCAATGTTATGTAATATTTAGCTGTAATTCGTTATTCATTTCGGTTGTGTAATAACTAGTTTAATTAGCTTAGATTAGCTAGTTGGTTCTGTATTATTTATTCGGATCCTCCGCGAGAGGGCGAACTTTGTAATAAATGTGCGTGTGTGTGATGCATGTCTTCCAACCCCACGTCTTTCTCCCTTTTATTTACCAACTTATGATGGTTAGTTTTAGGGCATGTTTCAATTAGCATCTATATGTTCGCATGTTTGCATTCATTCATCTGTATTGCATGTACCGGGCTGGCGCATCATGCTAACTGCATTGTATTTCAATTCCAAGTTGTATCAATTGTTGCATCTCATATGCCATCTTAGAATAGCCGAGCCTATTGTAGTTGTATTTTTGCATGTGTTGCATTAGGCATTTTTAGCATAGTTAGGATTCATGCATGATTTTTAATTAGCTTCTTTCTTTGGCTCGGAGTACTCGGTAAGTGTTTATGCTTTAGCATCCTTGCATGTGTGTAAGTGACTGCCATGATAGCATGCTTGCCATGAGGCTAACTGCTTATGTGATATACCTACCTGAATGCTTGTGGGTGAAGGTTGGATTATTTAAATTGGAACGATTCATCGATTGCGAGTTTTAAGCCCACTCGAGAGTGGCAAATCACCATGTTTTCTAAGCCCACTTGAGGGTGGCAAAATTCACATTTTAGCCTACTTGCGAGTAGCAAACCACTTTAAAAAACAAACATGAAATGGTTTGTTCCAACTTGGACGATCTAGTCTATACTTGTATGTTGTGCGCATCACATAGTAATTCTAGGCTAATAAACTAGAATAAGAACGCATGTGTTTTCAAAAACAAGATATCATGTTTAGTAGTGACCGATCTTTGATCGGGCGAGCGGGGGTGCTCATTGCATGACCTTCCCCAATCGTACCTAAGTTCCCGAGCCGAGGCAACTTTGGTGATGACGGACACGTGGCCTTAGGCACGAGTCAGGGTTTCCTAAATTCCCCCAAAACAAAATATTTAGGTGGCGACTCTGTATCTGACAAAGCAGTCCATGTTTGACACTTCTTTCTAAAAATCAGTTTTTCAAAATGATTTGCCGGATTTGGACTCTTTGGTGATTTATCAATCTCGTATTGCACTTTGCGAGATTAGATTAAGAACCATGACATTTGAGTCCGAACGGTAGTAAGCCCAATGAACAAAATGGGATTTTTTCCGGGACGTTCGGGGACATCTACAGGTTGTAATGACGAAGTTGAGAAAATCATCAACTCATTCAACCGGAGTAAAACATCTCGGTGGTAATGACGGAGTTGAGCAAATCATCAACTCATTCAATCGGAATAAAACATCTCGGTTGTAATCACAGAGCCGAGCGAATCAGTTCATTTAACTCATTTAACCGGAACAAAACATCTCGATTTAAATCTCAAAGTAAGCATCGAAAACAACAGGATGCTTAAGCAAAGATAAGTCACTTCTATTATACTAGACAAAAAACGTGTTACATTCTGAAGTGTAAGGCAAACAAGTCCTTGCTTAAAAGAATAACATAAAAACTATGAAAAACTTAAAAATAGTACAGTTTGAGGTTGGCTACATTCCATGGCCGGGGTATGCCTTTGCCATCCAAATCTTCCAAGTGGTATGCCCCCTTGCCCGCCAGACCGGTTATCCTGTAGGGTCCTTCCCAGTTTGCCCCTAGCTTGCCTTCGCCTGGCACCAGGGTGTTGCCCATGACCTTCCTTAAAACCCAGTCGCCTACCTTAAACGGTCTGGGGTGCACAGTTTTGTTGTATTTCCTGGATAATTCTTGTTGGTACACAGCCACGTGAATCAAAGCTTTTTCTCGACGCTTTTCAGCAAGGTCTAATTCTAGGGCTACTGCTTCAGAGTTTAGCTCCGGCTCAAAATTTTCACTGCGGATGGTGGACATGCCGATTTCCAACGAGATGACCGCCTTCATGCCGTATGCCAGGGCAAAAGGAGTTTCCTCGGTAGATCGCCGTGGGGTCGTCCGGTATGCCCAAAGGACACTTGGGAGTTCTTCGGCCCATTTTCCTTTGGCTTTCTCAAGTCTTTTCTTCAACCTATCAAGAATGGTCGTGTTTAATGCTTTGGCTTGGCCGTTGGATTGCAGGTAAGCCGGGGTGGAGTTGTAGAATTCGATCTTCAATTCTTCACAAAATCCCCTGAATAGGCGCCCATCAAATTGGGTGCCATTGTCAGAGATCAGAATTTTTGGGACGTCAAACCGCGTTACCACATTTTGCCAGACAAACCGTTTGACGTCTTTCTCCTTGATAGTTGCTACAAGCTCAGCTTCAACCCATTTGGTGAAGTAGTCTGTAGCGGCGATGAAGAACTTCCGGTTGCTGGTGCCGTTGGGAGTGGTCCCACTATGTCCAGCCCCCACATAGCAAAAGGCCAAGGGCTTGTGAGGGGAAGAAGTTCTCTGGCCTGCTGGTGAATTTGGTGGGCGAACTTCTGGCACTTCTTACATTTGCGGACATATTTCTGAGCGTCCGCTTACATGCACGACCACCAATACCCTTGCGATACAGCTCGGTAGGCCAAAGATCTGCCCCCAATGTGACTGCCACATATGCCTTCGTGAATTTCGTACAGGAAAGCTTTCACGCTGTTTGGGTGTACACACTTGAGATAAGGACCAGTGAAAGATTTCTTGTATAAAGCGCCAGATGGAGAGAGCCAAAATTGCTCTGACTTCACCCGGACTTTATGCGCTTCTTTTTTATTGACTGGAAAGGTCCGCTCTTTTAGGAAGAGGATAATCAGGTCCATCCAAGAAGGACCAAGCTCGGTGCAGAGTACTTCTGTATGCTCGGGTTCCTCTATACTTGGCCTTGGAAGATACTCAATCAGGAGAGGACTGGGAGATGTTCGGTCGACAATGGAAGCTAGACCGGTTAACTCATCTACACGGCCGTTGTCTTCCCAGACAATTTGTTGGACCCTGATTGCCTGGAATCGCTTGATGTGTTCTCTCACTAGAGCTTGGTACTTTGCCATTCTGTCATCTTTAGCTTCGTAAACCCCAGACACTTGGTTGACAACGAGCTGGGAATCGCTATAAACCATTAGCTCGGATGCGCACATCTGAAGGGCGCTCTTAAGTCCGGCTAGCAGCGCCTCGTACTCGGCCTCATTGTTTGACGCAGGGAATTCGAGTGTGATAGAGTGTTTGATGGTCAGACCATCTAGGGAAATCAAAACTATGCCTAGCGCGGCACCGTGACGATTTGAGGCTCCATCTACAAAAAGTTTTCACATTTCATCGACAAAGAGCTTCCAATACTCTGAGGGGTCCTGGGAGGCTTCAAGGTTGATGGGATCACGGTTGCCCGGTTGTTCGGTTTCTGCTCCGCTGCTGTTTGGTTCCATTCCACCCCCCCTCGGCGATGCAGCACCGGACCCAACAGGTTGATCAGCCATACTCAAGTCCAGAGTCGCATCACCGGGCTGCAGTACCACGCCGGCTGGAGGTTCTATGGCGGGGCGCGCAAGTTCCGCGACGCCAACATTGCCCTGCTGTGTAATTTTTGGTGAGCCAGCATTCACTTCTTCGGCTGCCGTGACAAGATCCACCGGGCACACTAGATGAATTCTAGGTGAGAATTCAGCAACAAAGTCGGCCAATGTCTGCACTTTTATGGCAATTCGGGGTTGGAACTTGACGTTGAATTGTCCCAATTCGACCGCCCACTTGAGGATTCAACCGGAGAAATCCGCTCGCTCAAACAAGGCTTTGAGTGGGAACTCGGTCAAAATGATGATTGTGTGAGCATGAAAATAGTGCGCCAATTTCTTGGAGGCCATCATTAGAGCCAAGGCAAGTTTTTCTAGCGGCAAGTATCTTGACTCTGCTGGTAGCAAGGTTTTGCTTACGTAGAAGATGGGAAAATGTTGGATGCCTTCTGACCGGACAAGCACTGCGCTAACTACATGCTAAGAAACGGCCAGGTAAAGGTAGAGTTCTTCGCCGGGCTTTGGTGTCACCAATAGTGGAGAAGAAAACAGATACTCCTTTAGCTCGGCCAAAGCCCTGTCACATTCCTCATCCCATGAAAACTTGGATTTCAGAGCTCGAAAGAAAGGGCGGCAGCGATCTGATGACCGACTTATGAATCGATTAAGCGCGGCGGCCATTCCGGCCAGATGCTACACGTCCTTCGCCGAGTTGGGCTGCTTTAATTCTTGTACGACTTTGATTTGTGTGGGGTCTGCCTCGATGCGTCGGTTTGTGACTAGGAAGCCTAGGAATTTCCCGGATCCCACGCCGAAGGCACACTTGGATGCATTCAAGCGCAACTTGTGCTGTTTGAGAATGGCGAACATCTCAGCTAGGTCGGACAAGTGGTCTGTCTGATGCCCGCTTTTGACCACGATGTCGTCAATGTAAGCCTCTATCGTCCGGCCTAGGAGAGGGGCAAACATTTTGGTCACCATCCTTGGGAAAGTTGCCCCGGCATTCTTCAAACCAAAAAGCATGACTCGATAGCAGAAGAGTCCCCTTGGAGTGGTGAAAGAGGTTATCTCTCGATCGGGGCCATGCATGGCAATCTGGTGGTAACCGCGGTAGGCATCCAAGAAACTGAGCCTTTCATGTTCGGCCGTTAAATTCTCCAGCTGGTCTATTCTGGGCAGTGGAAAGCTGTCTTTAGGGCAAGCTCGGTTGACGGTGTTGTAGTCGACGCAAACTCGCCACTTCCCATTCTTCTTGGGTAGTACGACCGTGTTTGAAATCCACCGAGGGTAGTGCACTTCCTGAATAGCCCATGCTTCAAGCAAGTTCCTTACCTCCTCCGCGACTACCTCGGCGTGATGAAGAGCCGATCTCCTTGTTCTCTGAATGACTGGCCGCGCATCAGGGAAAACATTGAGTTGGTGACAAATAAAACTTAGGTCGATGCCTGGCATGTCATAGGGCGACCATGCGAAGACTTTGATATTGGCCATCAAGAACTCTACCATCTCGGTCCTTTCTTGAGCGGTCAAGCTTGATCCGAGCAAAAAGAACTTGTTTGGATTTTCTGTGTCGAGCCGTACTTCTACCAATTCTTTAATAGCTTTGTCCTCGGCCCTGATGCCCACGTCATTAAGGACATTCTGGTCTTCTGGGCCTTCAATCATTTGCAAGAAGCCTTTGGCAGCTCGGCTCCCGTTCACTGCCACGAAGCATTGCTTCGACATGACTTAATCGCTCCAAATTTCCTCAATTTCCCCCATAGCCGAAGGGAATCTCATAACCTGGTAGTAGGTCGACGCTACAGCCTGCATAGCGTGAAGCCAGCCCCTATCGAGGATCAGATTGTATGTAGACGGCCTCTGCAATACCCAGAACTCCACCTGCTTGACCACGGATCCGGCTTTGACCGGCAAAATTATTTTTCCCAAAGGCCACTCCGGTTGCAAGTTGAAACCTACCAGTGGCGAAATTGCTGGAGCCAAGTCTTTGTCTCGAAGTTTGAGTTGTTTGAACGCGTCGTAGTACATAATTTCAACCGAGCTTCCCTGGTCTATCAAGATGCGGTTGACATTGAACTCTTTGACGCGGAGGGTGACCACTAGGGCGTCGTTGTGTGGCGTTTGAATGCGCTCTAGGTCCCTTGTGGAGAAGCTAATCACGTCTTTTTCCTCAGTCTTCCCCCTTTTGACCGCCGGCTGGACTGACAGAACTTCCCTCATGTGTTCCGCCTTTTTGATCATTCCTCGGAGCTCGTATACACGCGCTGGCTCGACTATGCCGTGGATCACGTTAACCACTCCTTGAGGCGGCGCCTCCAAGTCCTCCGGTCCATGCGGATCAGCTGGGGCAGGATGTGTAGCCTTAACACCCCCATCTATGTAAAGATCTAAGTGTCCGACTGTGACTAACTCCTCCAAGTGTTGCTTCAGAGGCAAACAGTCCTCTGTCCGGTGTCCTCGCTCCCGGTGATACGTGCAACGGTATCGCGGATTGAAGCCCTTTTGCGCGTCGCCTAACTTAGTAGGAAACCGGACGTAATCCTCGTCACGGATTTCACTAAGTATGTGATAGATTGGAATCTTAAAGATCGTGGTGATGCCCGTCCGAGCTTTCAACCTTCTGTTGGTATCAGCTACGTCATCGCGGGGGTATTCATCTTGGTCATTCCGACAACCACTTCCCCAGTTTTGACGATTTGACCCTCGGTCAGATTCCTCGGCGCGATCGTTTGGACGGTTAGTCTCTTGTTCGACCGTATGTACCTTGCCAGCCGACCTCTTGTCTGTTACCACCGGAGTTGTCTTTGCGGTGGATGCCACCACATCATCCTCTACTTGGATGTGTTCATTGATGCGCTGCATTAGTTAGCCCATGGATGTCAGCTGGTTCATGGAAAGCGAGTCCCACAGCCTATGTCCGACCGGGAGACCGCGCTTGTATTGAGTGATTGCCAGGTGCAATCTAAAATCTCATTGAAAGTTTCCTAGTATCTGGAGTTGTATGCCTTGAGTGTGTCGCTCGACTCCATTTTGACACTGAGAATGTGGTCCACCTCCTTCGGCGTTTTAGTGTTGGTCTTGAAACGAGTTACAAAGGCTTCCACCAACTGCTGCCACCTTTCGATACTTCCCTCCGGCAGTCTCTCAAACCATTTCAAGCCCAGCTCGCCCAAACTCGACGGGAAGATAAGGTACATAAGAGCGTCATTGCGCCTATTTCCGGCCATGACCTGCCGAATGTGGCTTACATGCATGTATGGATCGGTCTTTCCATCGTAGAGCGTAAACTTGGGCTGGTGAAAGCCCGCGGGGAGCGGTGTGGTTTCTATCTCAGGGGAGAAGGGGGTGGCGTTCAACCTCGCCAAATCTGTCTCTAGAGGGAGAGGCACGACTGGGCGGGGTGGTGGCATTATGACCTCTTCACTGGCGCGGCCCCCGTAAGATAGCCACTGGAGCACCGGCACCCTTTGAGTCTCTTGCCGGCAAGCTCGCTCCTTCAAGACTGCCCGCAAGTCCTCTGAGCGAGCAGAATAGGAATACCCCGACGTCGTCGCCGGACGTGAGGGTTAATAGGTACTATATTGCGCACTATACTTCTCTACAGGCGCGTCGGTTTCTCCAACCCTGTAGCTTTTGGTGATAGACAGGGAGGGAGTGTGCCGCTGGCTCTGACTGCCTGAACGGCGTGGTTGGGTGCGCTCACTGTGGTCTCCCACTCTAGCAACACCCTTCCCTTTGACATGCCGTTTGAGATCTTCCATCTCCGCCGCCATTCTCTGAATGATGGTGTCTTGGTCCCTTAACTTGTGCTCCAGACGCCTAGCGTGCGATTCTCTTCGCTGCCGGTGCCTGTCTGGGCTCCGAGAGTTACCAAAACTTCTTCTGCGCTTATCACGCACGTCTCTTGAATGTCCTCCTGGGGAAGTCTCCAGGTCCGCCATGTTTAGAACGGTGGGGAGTCCGTCTCTCAGTCTTCCTGACTCCGGGGTGACACCATCAATGGCGGACAACGGTACTTCGTCGTTGTTCGCCATGGAAGACAATCAGATGAGCTTGGAAGACAAGGTTTTGTCTGCTAAACTCTTCCCACAGACAGTGCCAATTGTACGGGGGGCCAATATTCCAGCACAACTCGTACTCCTTTCTACCAAGCTTCTTGTCTGTCCGATCAACCTGCAAACACAACGGCGGTGAGCTACCCGGCAGTGTGTGGTTGGAAAACCCCTCCGACGGTCAAGTTAGCACACACTCAGGGATATAGAGAGAGAGGAAAGAGTTGAGTGTTTAGGTTGTTCTCACCAAAAATGATGTTCCATCCCCAGCATAGGGGGCGCAGTCATGCTTATATACTTTCTGCGCTCAAATCTACTCCCATTGGTCTCTTGACACGTGGAGCCGCTTCCCATCTGTCAGCACAAATCCAGCGAACACCACCTAACCAAACCGCCAGGCAACATCAGAGGGAGCTTGGCAGCCCGGCGGCATCACCTCGGCTTCCCATGACTGTGCTGTGTAACGCGCTTGAGTGCCCCGCTCGCCAAGCTCCATAACTACCGAGCTCGGAAGCATTCCGACATAGCCGAGTTCAAGACAGGCAGGCCGGTGAACACAAGACACTTCCCGCCGAGCTACGCGTGCAACTCATGGAACCCGGGTTGGCAGGCGGTCATCTCGGCCAAATAAGCTCGGTCCAAACATTGGACTTGGACCTCGGGCCTAAGCCTCGACCGAGCAAGATCAATTCTAGGGAGGCCTCAGTTAGCTCGACCTAAACAGGGGCCCGAGCCTTAATCGGGCAAAATCGACTCTGGACTGGCCCAAATTAGCTCGGCCCAACATGCCCGGTCTTATCTGTCCAGCTTCTACCACAGCCCAAAGCCAGATTATAAATCTCCCTCATGGTAAGGATGACTACCTACTACCTATCCTGAACCCTATTAAAAGCACGGGAGCATCGGCCATTTTGTAGAACCCAATTAATGGCTTGGAAGAAGCAGCAAGGGTGACAACAATCTTGTGCTTATATTACTTTGGGCAGCAACTAATGCCATTACCTTGGCAAAGATTCAGGGTCTCCAATAACTTGTGATAACATTTTCTAGGTTAGCACTTTTGTTGCTGGAAAGCCATGCCCATGAACCCTGATCAGTATCTATTAACCTTAGTTCTTGTAACATGATCTTTGAGGAGAAGGATTATGCTAGCTTGATAAACATTATTGACTCATTTTCTATATTTAACAGCTTAAGGCTATGTTAGGATCATGAATTTGGGTAGGGATTTGAAAAGAAAAGGAGAAAAGACAAGAGAAATGTTTGTTTATTTCCTTTTCCAAACCCCTAATTAAATCTATTATCCAAACACAGTCCAAAATTTTTGGACAATTGTTTATCTAACTTGTTATCAGAGCTCCACTTCTAGTAGATTTGAAGTTCAAGTCTTGTCACCCCTGTTATTTTGACATTGTGCATTTCAATCTGCCCAGATTTGTGCACCCCATCACTTAGGCAGCGTTTGGTTTCATTGTGGAATCACGATTCTAATAAAAAAAATTCAAAACTCTTTTCAAAACTCATAACCAAACAAAATTTTCAAAATTCAATTCAACTCTTTTCAAAACTTTATTTTTTAAAAAAAACAAATTCAAAAAAAAATATTTTTTTATTTTGTTCTTTAAAATTATTTTTTCTTTTTTCTTTTTTTGAAAAATATTTTTTCAGAAAATATATATATATATTTTTATAGAAAACATTTTCTTATTTTTTTATTGCGTTATTGAAATTATTGTACTAATGATTGCATTAGTGGTGGTCGTAGTGGCAGCAATAAGGTAGAGGTGTTGAGGGTAGTGGAGCGATGGCTATGGCGACGGCGGTAATGGTGTGATGGTGTTGGTGGTAAAGTAGAGATGGTGGTGGCGGTGGTTGTGGGGTGGTGGAAGTGGTGGTTTATGGTGATGGTGGTTGTGGCCATAGTGGTAGTGGAAATTATGGTAGTGGTGGTAATGTGGTGACATAGATAAAACTTTTGTTCAGAAAATATTTTCCGTCTTGTAAAAATGAAAAATATTTTTCGCCCAAATAATTTTTTTTTAATTGACCATAAAAAATATTTTTACTCACATTAAAAATAAATAAATAAATATTTACAATAAAAAATATTTACCCTAAAAAAATGAAAATAAGAAAATTTTTAAATATTTAAAAAATAAACCCAAAACAATTTTAAAATACAATTCAAAACTCAAAATCAAACAAATTTTCTCTTTTCAAAACTTATTTCAAAAACTAATTTTCAAAATATAACTCAAAATTCAAATCATAATTCAAAAACTAAACAAAATTGTTTTCCCTTTTCAAATGCAGGACAAGTCACATATGAGGGGGCTTGATAATATGTTGGTTTCATTTCCTAACAACTAAGTTTTTTGGACAATTAGTAATCTAACAAGTTAAATAACTTAATGTGAAGGAAAGGACAATGTACATATTATGAAACCCCATTTGGTAGCCACCGCCAAGTCTATGCTTGGATCTAGGATTTGGAAGCGATTTGTGAACATATTTCCCTTTATAAATTTTTTTCCAAACCCAAGATCCAAACACAGCCCAAGTGATGCAAGATTTTCAAGCACAATGGAATGCAAGAGGTGAAAATTATGGAGAAAAGGAAAACTATGAGGGAAATGGAAAAATTGATATATTTAAATAGAATTGGCAGGTATTACTACTACACACAATGATCAGAAGATTGGTGCTAACAAATAAACTTGAGAACATTTCTATAGTATTACTTGTAGATCATGGAAGTTCATGGCTGCAGAAACTGTCTGCTACTTGAAATCAATCCAACCTTAACATGTCTTGAACTTTGCAAAACTTTAGGTTGATCAAATGTCTAATAAAAAAAAAGGTTAACACCCCCTAATGTTTCTTTTTAATATAGATTCTCCTTCACATTTAAAAAATTACACTTATTGCATGTTTGATTAAAATAACATATTTATTCCTTAACCTTTATACATATTAAATAATAAAATAATATAGATATTTTGTTCATGTCATTTCAAGGGAAATAACAATCATTTTTTTTTATTTAACTCACACAAAAATTTGAGTTTTTATTTTTATTTTTATTTTTATTTTTCGTGTTTTATTATTTTTACTGATTTTTTTTAATATTTTAAATAATTTTTTATTTTTTAGATACACCTAATTTAGATATACTTAAGAAGTATAATATTTTGTGACTTTTTTTTTTAAATTCACCAAATACAAAAAATATAAAAATTCAATACATTATCTTATTTTTGTTGTATTCAACGATTTTTTTAAAAGTTTTTTTGTACAAATTTTATACTTTTTAAATATATCTAGATTAAGTTGATCTAAAAAGTAAAAACAAATTAATTAAAATATTTTTAAAATAAAAAAATATAAAGCAAAAGCTTAGAAAATTATTTCTAAAAACTCCATAAAGGTGTGGAGTACATTTATGTTGATGTTATTTTTGTATAAACGTATATATATGCATTATATTTTTGTGCTTTCAAGTTTGATTGGGTAGTTGGTTAGATTAAATATAAAAATATAAAAATTCAGTACATTATCTTATTTTTGTTGTATTCAATGATTTTTTAAAAAGTTTTTTGTACAAATTTTATACTTTTTAAATATATCTAGATTAAGTTGATCTAAAAAGTAAAAACAAATTAATTAAAATATTTTTAAAATAAAAAAATATAAAGCAAAAGCTTAGAAAATTATTTCTGAAAACTCCGTAAAGGTGTGGAGTACATTTATGTTGATGTTATTTTTGTATAAACGTATATATATGCATTATATTTTTGTGCTTTCAAGTTTGATTGGGTAGTTGGTTAGATTTTACGTGAATCACGGTGTTTGGTAACACTGTAATAAATGTGGGTAAATAGATAAGAAAAAAATGATTGTGGAAATAAAGGTGACAAATTATAGTCATATACAAATATTTATACAAAAAATATCATAAAACTGTTGTGATAGTGATATTGTTGTAAATATAAATCACCCTATTTACTTTCAATTTTCAGAAAAGAATTCACTTTCAAGAAAATTTTACTTTTTTGTTTTTCGTATTTTTTGTTTTCACTGAATTTTTTTGGTTAAATTTTAAGAATTTTTTTTTTAAAATTTTTAGACACACCTAATATAAATACACTTAAAAAGTATAACATTTGTGAAAGAAATCTTTAAAAAATTCACTAAATACCAAAAATATAAAAAAAAAATACAAAATTAAGTATATTTTTCATATTTTTGTGTATTTATTAATTTTTAAAATATTTTTTGACAAATATTTTACTATTTAGATATATCTGAGTAAGGTGCACCTAAAAAAGTAAAAAAATTGCTTAAAATTTTAAAAATATTCACTAAAAACAAAAAAATATGAAAAACAAAAAACTCAATTTTTAGAAACCTAAATTCAGAAAACGAAAACCAAACATACTGAATAATTTTTATGGGTGTTTTGTTTTAAAGTGAAAGGTGACCATTAAGCTATATCATTGTATTTGAAAATTTTATATAAAATTTATATTTGTATGTCATTACTCAATAAAAATATGTTCAAGTAGAATTTAATAATGAAAAGATGTAGAATGCAGTCATGATGATAGGAAGAAGAAATGGTTGAAAAAAGGACAAAATGGTCATTTAGAAAATTTTAGGACATGATATGAGCAATCCAAGAGGCAATTTGTAATGAGATTATAAATCTCAGGAAGAAAAATGTAATTTTTCAAATGTGATGAGAGAATCTGTATTAAATAAAAATCTCGAGGGTGTCAGTGTAATTTACCCATAAAAAATAATAAAAAAAACACTTACGGGGTTTTCCTTCACCGATCAAACTAGTGATCAATAGTAATAAGTTCCATTCAAGGTTAACTAGACAACCTTGCCAAGTGTACGGTGAGTAAATATTCTTTAGTTCAATACTCCTTGCGTTTGAAGTTATGTGTCGCTCCAAACGATGTTGTAAAACTTGAAATCACAATGACGGTGAGCTATTCGGCGGGTGTGTTGCCAAAAAACCCCTCCAACGGTCAAGTTAGCACTCTTAGAGAGAGAAGAAAGATTAAATCAAGGATAGCTCTGAGTGAGGAAAGATTGTAGACCTTTTGCATGGAGGCGCCGCAGGGCTTATATAGTTTATGCGCGCACTGTCACGACTCCATTCTGCCCCTAATAGAATGATACTGTGATGGCTAGTAATCTAAGATTACTGAAGGCCAACTTACAAAGATTCACACAAATAGGGTATACATATGGGGCATGCATGTGCGGAAGCAATAAATTTAAATCTAATTAGTCCATAAGAGTTGTGCATAGATTAAATAAAATGACATACATATTAACATGGTTTTACAACTTGAATACAAAATAAAATGAACTTAGTATTACATCTTGATCAAAAGGCTTTTCAAGCCCAAACATACAAGGCAAATGATCTACAAAGCTAAGAAGCATAATCTTTAAGATGATACAAAACATAAACCAAAACATCTTCCAAATAAAGCTTAGGCCACATCGCTTCTTGATCATCACATACATATATATAAGGGAGAGGGATGAGCTTAAAACTTAGTGAATGATATAAGTAGTAAATGTTTGAATGAATGATATCCGATATATTATCAAAACAATGCATATCATAGCTTGTAACAAAATCAAAGGGATCAAGGCAAAGATCCAAGACCTACAAGTACATGGCAAAATTCATTGAATGCATTTCAAGAAAATAAAAAGAGACGCTCAAAGATGGTTATGCAATGCACACTCAAAACAAGCTTCAAATGAGTAAAATAGATCTCGACATTTCTTTCCAAAACCAAGTCAAAACAAAGCAAAACATGTGCTAGCAGTTAAATCAAAATTTTTCTTCTTGGAAAAGCATGCTGGGTACAAGCCAGGTCTCGGAATGGATGCACAGAGATGAGCTGGGCCAAAATGGCCTAGTTGGGTGAACTCAGGAGGTCTGGGCTGAGGTGTGGTCTACCTAGCCGAGATGTTACAAAGTGTCTGAAAAGGTGTATCGTGGTCGGCCTAGGTGTGCAGTGGTCAACCTAGGTGTGCATGCAAGGTAGACTAAGGTGCAAGTGATCATGCAAGGTAAGCTAAGGTGAGATGCAATGTTTGGCCTAGGTGTGAGGTCTAGACAAAAGTGGGTCTCAGTGACCACACTTAGGGAAATGAAGTCTGAAAATCTGGGTTTCCTCTTGAAGAACATGAATATTATTCAAAATCTGAAATTTCATGTTATGAATTCAAAAACATGGACCTAGGTACCCATACTTGAAGATTTCAAGAAAACAAATACAAAATATGGAACTTGATACAAACTTTTGGATCAAAACGTGGTTTTCTTTCGAGAACACAAGAACATCATCTTTCTTTTTTAAAACAAAACTTTAAATCAATGCATGGCTCATGAATCATGCTAGATTATGCAATGTGATCAGATTATTATAAAGAATAACAGAAATTGATCAAGAACCCAACCTCAAACCACAAATCCAATGGTTCAAGGTATGAAATCAAGATTGGAAAGCCTAGTTTCCCCCAAGAACTTCTTCTTCCTAGAGCTTCTCTCTCTCTTTCTCTCTCTCTCTCTCTCTTCAAGACAAAGATATGGCAAATGATATGGGTTTCTCAACTACTACTGACTAATACTCACTACTGGGACACATGGCATTATCTGATCAATCTCCTCAAAAAGGTGCCAGAATGAAAGGATAAGAGTAGGTCAAAGTAAGGTGGTATGGGCACTCTGACAAGGCAAGGATCCTGGATCAAATCATAGGCTTTGAACAAGTGAAGGATAAGTGAGGTCTTCCTGATCTCGGTTAGAAGTGGCACTTGGCCCAGTGTGACACACATCGGCCTAGGTTGCACAAGTCAAGGAACAAGATTGCTAGGTGTTGGCTAAGGTGCACAACAAGGTTGCAAGGCTCAAGGATCAAAGATCCCGAATGCCTAGGTGATACACATCTCGATCTAGAAGACGCACACCTCGACCAAGGTGCAAGGGTGAAGGTAAAGAGCAACCAAGATGGTTCCAAGATGATCCTAGGTGTTAACGCTCAACGGTCTAGATGTAAGAGGTTCAAAGGTGTGACCTAGGTGTGAAGTAGCAAAGATAGATGGCCTAGGTTCAACACACAATGCAAGGAACAAAGCATGAATCTTACACTTAGACAAAACACAGCAGCACAAGACAAGACATGCTCCCATACTTAGACAAATTTTCAAAGTTCACAACATGTAAGCTTGGCAAACCAAAATCATGTAAATCTTCAAGAATATGACTATGGAAAAATGAGGGTTGTAATACGCACTACCTTGCTCGTCCTTTCTTGGATGCGTGGATATACTATCCCTTCTTTGCCTTACACGTGTATGCATCAATATTGCCAAATAGCATTAACTAAATCTACAAACGGTATTGACACATACAAACAACGGGTTCTTTTCTTTGCACTCCGATTGGACCATATGCCAATTCCTACCGAGCTATTCATAGCACGGTGTAATGTTGTCCGCTCTTCGAGACCACGCAATTTCCAGCCGGTCTAGATCTAAGGTGCCCAGCTAGTCATTTCCAGCTCGGTCAGGCTATGTAAACCCACCCAAGCCAACCTTGCTCGGCTTTAAAGCGTGGCCGACTTGCTTAGCTCGATATCATGGGCAGAGTTGTCGACCTCGATCACTCTTTAGCACTGTCAAATCCAATTCACCTTTCAAGGCAAATTCCGCCTAGCTCCAGAGCTCGGCCGAAATCATTGGCTTTCAACCCTTAACCTAGTTGAAAGCAATGCTACCATTCCTAATGTATATTATAAAAACTTGTAAAACTTAGTGTAAATAATTTGAGGCCCAACCTAATAATATACATTTCGTTGCCTTGCCTGGCAATCTTTTTAAAAACTTGTAATACAAAATCTTTCCCAATAAAGCTTTCATGACAGTATATTGAATAAATAAATAAATAATCGAAGATGGTCAGTATATTCGAATGTTGAAAAATTTTATTGAAAAAGATTTAGTTGATAAGTTGGAATATAAAAGCTTGTTTGGTAATTTTGCAGTTAAAAATGCTGGAAGTGTGATGTTCAAGTGATACTTTGTTATTTTTTGTTAAGTTTTTTGGTACACCAATTCATGTTTTAGTCATTTTTGTTATTGTAAACTTTGTTATATATTTAAACAAAATTTAGTAGATTTTTTGTGAGCATCATTTTTTTTTAAATATGTATGAAAAGCCCCATATTTAATATTCACTTTGGACCCCGAAAATATCATAACCAACACTGGTGTGATCCTATGATTCAATGTGGCAACCACAGAAAGCACAAAAGAAATCGGCCCTATAGGGAGTGTTATGCAATGATATTGTTTCAATCACACACACAATAAATAACAAGGAGAAGAACAATCACACACACAAACACAAGATATACATAGTTCGATGAGATGCCTACGTCCATAGCCGAAAAACGATCAAAATCCACTATAAGGATTACAAATCACTCCGCAACTCTCTCTGTTTTCTCTAACCCTAAAACATATAAACTAATACAATTTATAGGGTAAAAAACTAATGGGCCAAAACTAACATTACAGATCCATAAATATCACCTTCGGTGCGTTGCGGAGGGGCTGCCCCCCCGGCTGGGGGTATACCAAATACAAGACACCTCACAACAGGAGAATGAATCTCCTAATGAGAAAATCTCTTGATGCGATACAACCTTTATAGCACCAATAGAAAACTTTCACCTTTGGTGGAGCAAAACATTTCCTTAAGCACATACTGATAAAGCTTTCCCATTTGAGATAATGGTAGTGAGAAATGATAGATTTGACAGTAAAATGCCCATATTTATCGATTGACCACTGAATAAAATCGCTTTGGTTTGGTCTTAAAGAAGTAGTGGAGATAAGTTCCTACAACTTTACAAGTTCCCACGATCGCAGATGTCGCCGAAATTGAATGTTCCAAGCTAAACCAATACTGTTGAAAGAGGACAGTTCTGCAATTGATTTATTTTTTTAAGTGGAGAGAGAGAAAAGCCGAGGGAAAATAGTCAATAGAGGTTCAACTCCAATCCATAGATCAGTCCAAAAAAGAATATCACAACCTAATACTAATTTTAGCACAATATTGTTGGTCAATAATTCATTGAACACATCACCATTGTTACCCACTTCAAGGATGCTTCTCCAAACTTTGGAAATTCGTGATCCATGAAGATCAAATGGTAGCCAACTGCTAGGCCTTGTTTCGTATTTTTCAACCACTACTTTTCGCCAAAGGGCATTCTTTTCTATACCATAACACCACTAACAAGGAGAGTGGAATTTTTTAGCTTAAGTGAATGAACGCCTAAACCTCCAAACTCTTTCCTATTTGTAACTGATTTCCAGTTGGCAAGATGGATGCCCTTTTATCCTCACTACCTTCCCAAAGGAATCTTCTTTGGAGTTTTTCCATCACACTCTTCTTTATTGAACTCGTTTTCTTCAAAGCGTTGTACCCAATACTCAATAGGTAACAATTTACCTTCATGTTTGGAGACAATACTCTCAATTAGCTTCCAAACATGATGTGGTGTTCTTGAATCTCCAATATACGTCCATACCTTTGAGTGTACGACCTTCTTTAGAACTCCGATTACTTTTTCCTATTTCTTCTCTCGAATTCTTTTAGGCAACCTATTACTTAGCTTTTTTTCAACCACATCGAACAAATCACATGCTTTGAAATATGAAGAGAGAACAATCTTCATTCTCTTGTAATTGGAGAACATCATTTTCTCAAACCAAAAATACATATTTGGTGATTCTTCCATGATCATCTACTACAATGTGTGAGAATATATTGATATTGTTAATTATGGAAATGTATTTTACATTTGATTGTGAATATTAGATTGATTGTATTTCCTATTTCAGATTAGGGTTAGGATTGCTATTGTATTTCCTATTTCAGATTAGGGTTAGGATTGCTATATAGGTTGGTTGTAATCTTTGAATTAATACAATTGAATATACAGAAAAGCTTTCAGGAATCTTACATGGTATCAGAGCTCCTCTCTGAATTGTGACCCTTGTTTATATCTCTGAACTCGCGACCCATCTCAAAAGTCGCGAGTCTAGTTCGAAACCCTTAAAGGCCTATGATTTTCACGAATATCTCTCTCTCTGGTTCACAAGTTTGGTTCAAAACCCTAGTTTGATCGAATCATTCTGGTGTGCTCAAAGTCGCGACTCGTTAACTCACATATGTTTTGCTTCACAACTTTGACCTTGAATCTAAAAGTTGAAGTGGACTTTGCTTTCTGCTTGTTGTTCTCTTTCGTTTGCCGTCGCCAACTCTCATCTCTCTCTCTCTCTGACGCGAAGGTCTGTTTCTCTCAACCTCTGCCTCTTCTGGTTCGACAGGTTCACGAAGGCCTCTCTCTCTCTCTTGAACCTCTATCTGACCTGAAAGGTCTCTGTCGCTCTACCTCAACTTTTGGTTCTCTCTCTCTGGCTGTGTCAATCGAGCTCTTTGTCAATCTCTGTTCTCTGCCTAGCTCGACTTCTGATTCTCCCAGCATTAAACGTGTTAAGTGATTCTTGGTTTATTACAGTTTGACCCCTCAATTTTCTAGTTATTAGACTTAAACTTTTGGTTTGGCTATTTTGCTCTATTTTATGTTATTACACTTGAACCCCTCAGTTTTCTGGTTATTATTATGCTGTCTCTGGCTTCGGATGAGTGTGCCTTCTACCATCAGAGGGGCCATTGGAAGTATCACTGTCCCAAGAAGGGATGCATGTCTAGCTCGCCTTCTCAGCAATCTCGGACCCCGTTGTGGCCTTTTTCTCTAAGTAATTTTCTGGCTCCTGCCGGTTCTACTGCATCTGCTCCAGCTCATGATCCTGACTTGGCTTCCTTGAGTGCTCAGATTAGTCAGCTTCAACATACACTGTTTACCTCTTAGTCATCCTCGTCTCCCTCCATTGTTTCATCTCTTCATTCAGGTTTGCTTGGGTCTTTTTCAGGTATTTCTACGTCTATTTGGCTTTTTTGACTCTAGTGTCTCTCATCATATGACTCCCTATCTCTCCTTATTTCAAAATTCTACTCCTACTCCCTTTTTTATTACTGTAAATGCTGCTAATGGGTCTGGTATATCTGTTATATCTGTTGGGTTTGTCCTACCGTCTGCTATGTCTATTGTCTCCATTCCATCTGTTCTTTATGTTCCTCAGTTATTTGTATGTTTATTATCTATTAATCAGCTTGATGCCTCTAGTTTTGATGTTATTTTTTCTTTTTCTATTTGTTCTGTGCAGGATCAGATGTCTAAGCAGTAGATTAGGACCAGCCGTAGATTTAGGAGACCTCTATGTAGTAGAGAGCTTGCATCTGCCAGTGACATTCTCTTTGACTGCCTTTTCCTCTTTTTAGTTAGATTCTCAATCTAGTCCTTTCTACTTGTGGCATTCTAGATTAGGTCATTTGTCTGCCAATCACTGATGGTCTTTAGCTTAGTCTGGTATATTGAGTAAAGTTTTTCCTAGTGCACTTACTGAATGTCAAGGGTCTAAACTTGCCAAAATGACAGCCTTACCTTTTCATAAAAATACTTCTATATTTAATACACCATTTTCTTTAGTTCATACTGATGTTTGGGGCCTTTCTCCTATTCTCTCCAAAGGGTGTTCTGCATACTATGTGTCATTTGTTGATGATTGCACCCATTACACTTGGGTTTATCTTATGACTCATAAGGCTAACTTCTACCAAATATACCGTACTTTCCAGTCTATGGTTACTACACAGTTTGGGTCTACTATTAAATTGTTACAGTTTGACTTGGACGGGAAATACTTTAAAATTGAATTCTGTGAATATTTGGCCAAATTGAGTACCATTCACCAAACTTCTTGCACTGTACACCTGCCTAACATGGTCGAGCTGAACATAAATACTGTCATCTCCTTGAGATAGCTAGGTCTCTCATTCTCTCTATCTACATTTTGGCTCTGTTTTGGGGTGAGTCAGTTCTTACTGCTGCTTTCCTTCTCAACCGTATGCCTACTGTGGACCCGACTTTCTTCGTGCGCCCCCCCTTTCGGAGAGGGCGCGAATTGGTCGTCCTACAATTCGAACTCCCATCACGATTCTGAATCTAATCTCACAAAGTGCAATGTAAGATTGATAAGTCACCAAAGAGTCCAAATCTAGCGATTGGTTTTGAAAAATCAATTTTGAATCAAAAAGCACCAAACATGGACTGCTTTGCTAGATTACAGAGTTGCCACCTAAATATTTTGTTTTTGGAAAATTTAGGAAATCCTGACCCCTGCCAAAGGTCCTGTGTCCGTCATCACCAAAGTTGCCTCGGCTCGGGAACTTGGGTACGAGAGGGGAAGGTCCTGAAATGAGCACCCCCGCTTGCCCGATCAAAGGATCGGCCTCTACTAAGCATGATATGTTATTTTATAAACACATGAGTTCTTATTCCGATTATTTAGCTAACTTACTATGTGATGCGCACAACATACAAGTATAGACTAAAATCGTAATAATTGGAACAAAACAACTCATGTTTGTTTTCAAAAAATTGTTTGAAAATGCCACCCTCACGGTGGGCTAAAGCGCGGATTTGCCACCCTCAAGTGGGCTTAAAAGAACATGATTTTTCCATTTCGCAAAATGGGCTTAAAACTCGCATTTATCAAATTGTTCCAATTCAAGCAACAAAGCCTTCATCCACAGGCATTCATGCAGTTAAACACTTAAGCAAATAGCCTCATGACAAGCATGCTATCATGGCAACACTCACACTCATGCAAGTATGCTAAGGCGTAAACACTTATAGTATACTCCGAGCCAAAACAAAAAGCTAGTTAGAAATATGCATGATTCTAACTATACAAGATGCTTAATGTAACACATGCAAAATGCAACTAAATAGGCTCGGCTATCTAAGATGGCATATGAATGCGACAATTTGATACACGTATTCAAAGAAGTGTATTGAAATACGATGCAGTTTGAATGATGCGCCGAACCCGGTGCATGCAAGACAAATGAATGGTGCAAACATGCAAGCATAAGGTATGCTAAACAAAACGTGCCCTAATCTAACCATCGAAAGCGGTTAAATAAAAGGAAGAAAGAAGTGGGGTTGGAAGACATGCACACACACACACCCTGTGAAGCCCCTGAAAAATGTATTCGTTCTAAAAACAAAAAATAATGTTTAAATTATTGCTTAAAGCCCCTCAGTTACTAGAATTATTTCGAATCTTGTCGATTAGCATTTTTTTTTATCGAAACAAGAATATCCTAACTTGACCATTCAATTTTCCAACTAGTGATTCATTCAATTCCATCTAGTGTCCATTCAATTCCAACTAGTGTCCATTCAATTTTCCAACTAGTGATTCATTCAAATTCCAACTAGTGGGCTTTAATGACAAGTAAATTCTAACTTGACCTTTCAATTCCAACCAGTGGGCTTCTATGCCATGTTACACCACATTTGCCTATAAATATCACCACTCCCTAGCATGGCAAACACTAGCAACACTCTCATACACACACATTCGACTAAAGGAGAGGAAGGAGAACAAGAGAGAAATCTTGAGAGGAAGAGGAAAGGAGAAGAGAGCCATCTTGTTCAAAGCTTAGCAGGTAAGCCACAATACAGCCTTCTCTTTCATTTTCCTTTTTTCAAATACATGTTCTTAAGGGTTCTAAGTAATATTTTCAGATGTGTTATTGATGAGTTACTTGTGTTGAGAATGATAAAAGTCGAACCATGATTTTCCCTCTCTTGAGGTTTCCCTCATTTCGGTTCAAAACTATCCTACTCATACCAATCTCCCAAACTTTCCAAAGGCACACATCCAAGCAAATTTTCTGGGTTAATGTATGTTAGTTATCATGGTTTCCTCACAAAAGAAAAAAAATTCCCTTAATGGATCCCTTTTCTCAAAAATCTTTTTATTTCGAGTATAGTGCCTTAGAATTTGTTTCGCAGCCAACTTTCAAAAATTCTATAGAAATGTATAAAATTATTCTGGACCTCTATCTTACGTCAAAATCTTCCTTAAGGAGTTAGTTTTCCACTAAAATTCGTTTCATGGAAAAACAGTGAGCGGTTTGCTAGAAAATCAAATTCTCGTAACAGTTGACGAACTGGACAGCACTGAAGTGTTTTCTAAATAACTTAAAATCTAGAAAAGCTATTCCATTTCCAAAACATGTTCTGGAAACTAGATTAAATTCTCTACGAACCATAGGAAGGCCGAGTCTGGTAAAAAAATTTCTAACATAGCCTTTTCATTCTAATCTTTATATGATATTGAATCTGAGAATTTTGTTGAGCATGGATGTTTTAAGCGCTTGTGTTCATGAAAATGTTTATTAGCTTATGATCATAATTCGGCATGATAATATATGTGTTTTGGTTATGTTCTTTATCTCCTTCATCTTAAAGATGCATGCTTATGTGGATATTTTGATCTTGTTAAGTTAGTCAAACCTTGATTTTTAAACATGTAACTCAACGAAAAACTTTACTGGGGTGGTATTGGGTTTTCAGTCCTTTGAAACAATGGAAGATAAGAAAATGTGATGTATGGATTCTTGGGATGCGTTTCCTATTTGGAAGTCAAAGTCTTGCACAAGCAATTTTCGGAACCCTTGAACGGAGCGGTTGTATTCGGACCCTAGGTGGTTTGGCGTGAGGAGGGATTTGGGCAAGGCCTTATCTTACCGTCTCTTTTGAGGCCCTGCGGTTGGCGCTACGCGGTATATAACCGTTGGTAGGCATATGAGGTTAGTTCTGCAACAAAGCAGCAAAAGAGGGGGCATACTGAATAATCCGCGTCCGATTCTTGTGGTTGGGAGGTCGAAATCTCTCTGGGGGATTTCTAGTTTACTAACATCTAACTAGTAACCATTTACTTATTTATTTGTGTATCATGCTTTACTACTCGATGTTATATTTGTGATTGTGTATTGGACTTGGGAAAAAAGGATGGGATGTGTGTGTGTTTACTGGGCATTCAAAACTCACGGCGTGTTATGCCAGGTGCCGAAGAGGAACATATAGCTGGAGACGACGAGCCTGAAACCTTCAAAGACCTTTGGCTATCTTAGTAAAGTTAAAAAAATTCTCTTTTAATATTTTTGTAAGACTCGTACGAAGATTTGAATTTTATTTTTTTGGGGATGTAATGTAATGGAGCAAGCTTTTGCAATTAAGGATATTTGTGGTGGTTATGTATTTATATTCAATATAATCAGAGGTATACACCTTATTGATGCTTATGAGACCTTGTGTCAATACTTGTTAGAATCTGTCAAAATTGACCATAGGACTCAGCGGTGACTCTCCCTTGCTTACAACCAATAGTGTAGAATCGGGGCGTTACAACTTGGTATCAGAGCCTAGGTTCAACCCTTAACCCACGCAACCCAATATGCAACTCTAGAAGCCCTTACCCCTTTATCTTATTTTATCTATCACGCTACTATATTTAAGGACGACTAACAATAAAAAAAAAAATTTCCACCTTAGGATGTCAATGGGAGACTACCAAGACGCGGCATCAGTCTCGACTCGTGGGGTACTTTCCGTATGCAAAGAAGGAGGGCCATGTCTGTCAGCCCTTACTTTAGCCGCCGACACTGTGTGAGTGCCGCCGAGGAAATGATCAAAACAGAGATACGTAAGATGGAAACAGAGTACTCCCACTATACGAGGGAGCAGAAGAGGTCCCTGGTGCGGTGCGGCCTACAATTTTTGAGCCAAGCAGCGAAGAAGGCGGTCCGAATGGAGCAAGATGATCAGAGGATGGACTCTTTGATACACCGAACTATAACCACCATAGCATACCACCGACCACCGACTCAGGCTGAAAGCTACGCATCTTGTTATCAAGGGCCAAGCAACAATCAACCAATGAATATAGAGCAGCCACCAGAACAGCATGGAGCAACCCCAGCCTACCCTATAGAGATGTCGTCTGAACACAATTCCCCCTCACCAACATACACCCCCTACTCTCCGGACCAAGCCATTGACTCCGCTGATGAAGACCCAGAAGAAGACTCTGATTGGTTGGGAAATGAGAACTAATTCGAGAAACAGTAAAGCTAGACTTTTGTAAGATCCGCTGATGAGATCCTTAGAATAAGATAGCCTGAACTTTGTAATGCGTTGATGGCCTTTGAATGTAACTCTGATTAGGAGCCCTTTTGTAATGATGCCTATTATAATATACGAATGATGTGTTGATCTATGTTGTTGACTGTTACTTGTTTTAGTACACCCTAAGGAAACTGAACCTTCATTTCAAATCTTAGTAGTAAGATTCTCTAAAACTGGAAACCAACTCACCACGTGCCATGAACAGAATAGTGGACACGTGCGCTAATGATTATACTGGAACTAGCAACAATGCACGGAACCGCCCTAGAAACCAACACGAACCCGTCCCCACAGGGGCTGACATCCTCAATAATCCAGGACATCAAATTTTGGAGGAATTAGGGCAAGTAAGGAACAATCGGTAGTATGAGAGGACTCAACTCTTTTCTGAGTTTCGAAAGCAGAGGCCCCCAAAGTTCACAGGTGTACTGGACCCAAAGGTAGCTGAAAACTGGCTTCGGCAGATAGAGAAAATGCTAGACACCATGGGCATAACCGAGGCTGCTAATAGAATAGCTTTGGCAGTATACGAGCTTGATGATGAGGTTGACCACTGGTGGGAGTTAATCAAGAACACTCATGACGTAGCGAGCCTATCATGGAACCAATTCAGGGAACTGTTCCTAAATAAATTTTTCCCAAGTACAATCTGTCGAGAGTGAGTCAAGGAATTCCAAAACCTGGAACAAGAAAACATGACCGTGACCCAGTATGCTGCAAAATTTGAAGAGCTAGCCCATTACGCCGCTAGATTTGTAGCAAATGATGAAGAAAAGGCAAGGATGTTCGAGTGGGGGTTGGACCTTACAGTCAGGGGAAGAGTTCTTCCGCAACGACTCCCCTCATATGCTGAGGTGCTGGAAACGGCGTTAAAGTCTGAAAGGGAAGTAACCGACGCTAGAAAGGCTTGGAACAAGAGGAGAGGGAGTCAGACGTTTATTCGACCTCAGAGGAACCAAAAAGGAAACATGACCCCAAAGCCCTACTCCAGACCACAACCACAACAGCAACAACAGCAACCGCAACAATAGATCCAGAGATGAGGCTATCAGCAAAGGCCAATGGGACAAATCCAGTGCTTTCATTGCCAACAATTAGGGCACAAAAAGAGCGAATGCCCCCAACTCCCTCCATCTGGGTACCAAGGAGGAGGTTCCGGAGCAAATGCCTAAGCATTAGGTGGGCAAAAGCCTTGGAAGAACAAGACAGGATCAACTGGGCTGTAGCACCAGATGAATGGGGGAACTCAGAATACCAAGACCAGTGGCAACCAGCAGGCAACCGGCAGAATCTTTGCCTTGCAAGAGGAAGAAGCAGACCCATCTGTAATTGAGGGTAATTTAGTACTATACAATTCTTGGGTACATGTTTTATTTGATACTGGTGCATCATATTCCTTTATATCCTCTGCTTGCGCAAAGTCATTAGGACTTGTATGTGAACCCTTAGAAACTGCCTTAAATGTAATGTCACCTATGGGAGGATGCGTTCGGATAGGTTTGATCTGTAAGGACTGTAAGATAGGAATGTCGAACCCACACTTAACGTGCGACCTTCGTGTCATGGAAATGTCGGACTTCGATATCATTTTGGGCATGGACTGGTTGTCTGCTGATCAACTGTCACTAGAGGAAAGTGGTAGCTCACACGTAAGATGGAACTCGTTTCCAGTTTAAGGGGGATAGACAAGACCCCACAGCTTCAACAAAACATAGGACGCAGTGGTGCGATCAAATTTCGGGTAGGATAGCAAGTCTGATTTTGAATGAGGAGGGCCAAGGTGAATTAGAACTTCCGCACATAGTATGTGAATATGCAGATGTATTTCCTATGGAGTTACCGGGATTGCCACCAACCTGGGAAGTAGACTTGAGCATCGAGCTACAACCTGGAACCACCCCAATATCCATGGCCCCGTATCATATGGCACCAGCAGAATTACGAGAATTGAAGACACAACTACAGGAATTGCTTGAGAGAGGATTCATTAGGCCAAGTACTTCTCCATGGGGAGCACCCGTGTTATTTGTTAAAAAGAAGGATGGGTCGTTAAGGCTATGCATAGATTGCCGTCAACTCAATCGAGTCACGATTAAAAACCAATACCCACTCCCAAGGATCGATGACCTTTTTGACCAACTTAGAGGCTCAAGGTGCTACTCAAAGATCGATCTCAGGTCGGGCTACCATCAACTACGAGCCAAGGAGGAGGACATACCAAAAACTGCCTTTCATACTAGATATGGCCACTATAAGTTTGTAGTAATGCCCTTCGGACTAACCAATGCACCGGCAGTATTCATGAGCCTAATGAATAAGATCTTTAGACCATACCTCGATCAGTTTGTGGTAGTGTTCATTGATGACATCTTGGTATATTCAAGGTCTGAAGAAGAGCATGAGCAACATTTAAGGACTGTCCTTCTAGTTCTTAGGATAATCGGTTATATGCCAAGGCAAGCAAATGTGAGTTCTGGTTGAATGAAGTAAAATTTTTAGGGCATGTAGTATCAGAGAATGGGATTGTGGTGGATCCAATCAAGGTGGAGGCAGTATTAGATTGGAGACAACCAAAAACCATGTCAGAAATCCGCAGTTTCTTAGGATTGGCCGGTTATTACCGGAGGTTCATTCTAGATTTCTCCAAACTAGCCAAACCAATGACTCATTTGACGCAAAAAGGGGTAAAGTACGAGCGGGACGAAGCTTGCAAAAAATCTTTCCAAGAGCTAAATAAGAGGTTAACTAGTGCGCCAATTTTGACCATCCTAAAATGAGAAGTGGGGTATATTGTGTGTTGCGATGTGTCGAAAGAAGGGTTAGGGTGCATGCTCATGCAAAATGGAAAGGTAGTCGCGTATGGATCCAGGCAGTTGAAACCTCATGAGCGTAACTACCCAACACATGACTTGGAGTTAGCGGCCGCAGTTTTTGCCCTAAAACAATGGTGACATTACCTGTATAGGGAACAATTTGAGATTTTCACAGATCACAAGAGTTTGAAGTATCTGTTTACACAGAAGGACCTCAACTTGAGACAAAGACGATGGATGGAGTATCTTGAGGATTTCCAGTTCACTCTCTCATATTATTCCGATAAAGCCAATATAGTAGCAGATGTTCTCAGTCGCAAGAGCAGAGGGATGATGGCTAGGATCTCTATCAAAGAATGGGATATGGTTAAGACACTCAATGGATTCAGGATCCAAATAGAATCTCAAGATACAAGCGCATATCTTAGGGCACAGAAGGTGATACCTAAGTTGATGAATGAGATCATGGAGGCCCAGAAGCATGATCAAGAGGTAGCCTATATCAAGGGACATCTGGAATTAGGAGAACCCATGCTCAACTGGGAAATTCACCCCGATGGAAGTTTAAGATACCGAGGTAGATTATTTGTACCAAGTGACGAGTTACTTCGAGAAAGGGTACTTAAGGAATGTCATCATTCTGCATTCGCAGTACATCCAGGAGGGACTAAAATGTACCAAGATTTAAAGAGGCAGTATTGGTGGAATGGAATTAAGAAGGAGGTGGCTAAATTCGTGGCAAAATGTCTAACATGCCAACAAGTGAAGGCGGAACATCAAAAACCAGGGGGAATGTTGCAACCTCTACCAATAGCCAAATGGAAGTGGGAGTACGTAACGATGGACTTTGTGACAGGGTTGCCTAAGTCCCCTAGAGGGTGCGATGCTATTTAGGTAATAGGGGATTGCCTCACCAAGTCAACACATTTCTTACCCTATAGGATGACCGACACTTTAGAGTCTATGTGCAGGCTCTACATTGGAGAGATCATTCGACTACATGGAATTCCGGTATCTATTGTGTCAAATCATGATCCTCGGTTCACCTCTCGATTCTAGGGAAGCCAGCAGGAAGCTCTTAGTACTGAGTTATGTTTTAGCACTGCCTTTCACCCGCAAACGGATGGACAATCTAAACGCACTATCTAAACACTCGAAGATATGCTGAGAGCTTGCGCAATGGATTTTCAAGGAAGTTGAGAACAACACCTACCCCTAATTGAGTTCGCCTATAACAATAGCTTCCAAGCTAGCATCGGTATAGCGCCCTTTGAAGCATTATATGGACGACCTTGTAGATCGCCGATTTGTTGGGCGGAAGTGGGTGATGCAAATCTGATAGGACCCGAACTTGTTCTAGAAACTACTGAGAAGGTCAACTTGATCCGACAACGGTTCATTTAATGTCGATTGATGTCAACTTGACCATTCAATTTTCCAACTAGTGATTCATTCAATTCCAACTAGTGTCCATTCAATTCCAACTAGTGTCCATTCAATTTTCCAACTAGTGATTCATTCAAATTCCAACTAGTGGGCTTTAATGACAAGTAAATTCTAACTTGACCTTTCAATTCCAACCAGTGGGCTTCTATGCCATGTTACACCACATTTGCCTATAAATATCACCACTCTCTAGCATGGAAAACACTAGCAACACTCTCACACACACACATTCGACTAAAGGAGAGGAAGGAGAACAAGAGAGAAATCTTGAGAGGAAGAGGAAAGGAGAAGAGAGCCATCTTGTTCAAAGCTTAGCAGGTAAGCCACAATACAACCTTCTCTTTTATTTTCCTTTTTTCAAATACATGTTCTTAAGGGTTCTAAGTAATATTTTCAGATGTGTTATTGATGAGTTACTTGTGTTAAGAATGATAAAAGTCGAACCATGATTTTCCCTCTCTTGAGGTTTCCCTCATTTCAGTATAAAACTATCCTACTCATACCAATCTCCCAAACTTTCCAAAGGCACACATCCAAGCAAATTTTCTGGGTTAATATATGTTAGTTAGCATGGTTTCCTCACAAAAGAAAAAAAATTCCCTTCATGGATCCCTTTTCTCACAAATCTTTTTATTTCGAGTATGGTGCCTTAGAATCTGTTTCGCAGCCAACTTTCAAAAATTCTATAGAAATGTATAAAATTATTCTGGACCTCTATCTTATGTCAAAATCTTCCTTAAGGAGTTAGTTTTCCACTAAAATTCGTTTCATGGAAAAACAGTGAGCGGTTTGCAAGAAAATCAAATTCTCGTAACAGTGACGAATTGGATAGGGCTGAAGTGTTTTCTAAATAACTTAAAATCTAGAAAAGCTATTCCGTTTTCAAAACATGTTCTGGAAACTAGATTAAATTCTCTACGAACCATAGGAAGGCCGAGTCCAGTAAAAAAAAGTTCTAACATAGCCTTTTCATTCTAATCTTTATATGATATTGAATCTGAGAATTTTGTTGAGCATGGATGTTTTAAGCACTTATGTTCATGAAAATGTTTATTAGCTTATGATCATATTTCAGCATGATAATATATGTGTTATGGTTATATTCTTTATCTCCGTCATCTTAAAGATGCATGCTTATGTGGATATTTTGATCTTGTTAAGTTAGTCAAACCTTGATTTTTAAACATGTAACTCAACGAAAAACTTTACTGGGGTGGTATTGGGTTTTCGGTCCTTTGAAACAATGGAAGATGAGAAAATGTGATGTATGGATTCTTGGGATGCGTTCCCTATTTGGAAGTCAAAGTCTTGCACAAGCAATTTTCAGAACCCTTGAACGGAACGGTTGTATTCGGACCCTAGGTGGTTTGGTGTGAGGAGGGATTTGGGCAAGGCCCTATCTTACCGTCTTTTTTGAGGCCCTGTGGTTGGCGCTACGCGGTATATAACCGTTAGTAGGCATCCGAGGTTAGTTCTGCAACAAATCAGCAAAAGAGGGGGCATACCAAATAATCCGCGTCCGATTCTTGTGGTTGGGAGGTTGAAATTTCTCTAGGGGATTTTTAGTTTACTAACATCTAACTAGTAACCATTTACTTTTTTATTTGTGTATCATGCTTTACTACTCGATGTTATATTTGTGATTGTGTATTGGACTTGGGAAAAAGGGATGGGATGTGTGTGTGTTTGCTGGGCATTCAAAGCTCACGACGTGTTATGCCAGGTGCCGAAGAGGAACATATAGCTGGAGACGACGAGCCTGAAACCTTCGAAGACCTTTGGCTATCTTAGTAAAGTTAAAAAAATTCTCTTTTAATATTTTTGTAAGACTCGTACCGAAGATTTGAATTTTATATTTTTTGGGATGTAATGTAATGAAACAAGCTTTTGCAATTTAGGATATTTGTGATTGTTATGTATTTATACTCAATATAATCAGAGGTATACACCTTATCGATGCTTATGAGACCTTGTGTCAATACTTGTTAGAATCTGTCAAAATTGACCATAGGACTCAGCAGTGACTCTCCCTTGCATACAACCAATAGTGTAGAATCAAGGCATTACACACCCTTATTACAACAATACGCCCTTGCGAAGGAGGGTCTGAATGAATAAGCTAAGCTAGCTATGCTAAGCTAAACTACTTATTACAACGCAAATAATTGACTATTCTAGCTAATTAATTATTACAAACCAAATGAACTAATTAAACACTTAATTAATCAATTACAAAAGACTAAGCTAATGAACTAATTAGCTAAGCAATTTAAATGAACGGCCTCAGGAAGCGAGGGATGCATGTATGTTCAGTAGGCTTCCTCTCGAAAATCCACCACCTTTCCTCTAGATGCCTCTGTTAGCACATTTTTGGACCTCTGAAAATTATGCTAACTTCCAGACTGCTTCTGTTTGATCCCAAGAACATGTTGAGGGCTGATTGGCTAGAAATGGTGGCCATCGGCCACTACTGATGGTCGGTCGGTTGGCTTTGGTGGCCGGTCAGCTAGTACATATGGCCGGTCGGCCACTGCTTTCCTGAAATTACTCCTTTTGCTGCAACAAAGAGAAAACAGAGGCATGGCTGTGTATTTACAAGGGAATGTGTGTACTGCCACCCTCCTTATTATGTCTCAATCTCAAAGGAGAGTGACACTTGGCTCTCAAGCCATCAATCAAGCATCTCAATGCATGATGGCCCAAAAATCAAGCTTGTACAAGCTTAGTGAATGCACATATAAGACTCAAAAGGCCAACACCCTATCATGCATGATCAAGGGTGATGGCGACCAAGAAATGTAACACGTTTCATCACTATGAGTATAAAACGCCCCACATTTCTTGTATTTGGATTAACATCTGATCCAAACACCTGCCATGCAACACACATGTTATCTTCTTCATGCTTTACTTGGTTCAATTCTTGTTTACACATTTTAGCTTACCAATTAGTCCTTTAACCGGTTTAGTCCAATGTGAAAGTCCTCTAATGAGAGGGGTCAACCAAAATGGGGGGTTCAGGACATGAGAGGGATTATGCCTTTGACTATGAGGAACCTTCAAAAGAGGGTTAAAGCCATTTGAGCACAAACCCTACCTCATGCTTAAACACAGCCTTAAGGCCAAACAACCCTCAAAACAATTTGAAAAATGAAGAAATGGGGGAGGTTGCAGCTGTTTTTAGTGCGGAAATGGCATGACAAATAAGACTATAACATGCAAACAACTCATGTACAACATGTTAAGAGCCAAAAACATTGAAACTAGTGAAGGACACAACACTAGAGGCATGTAATGCAATGCTCAAATGACCAAACCAGCCCAAGACAGAGCTACACCATGCCAAAACAGTGGCAAAAACATGCTGAGACTTAGACACAAAAACCAAGAAAAACATGCTCGCATGCCAGCTCACAAACAAGACATAAAGCACAACTCTCAAAAGCAATGAAAGAGCGGAATATGTGAGAGTGTGACAATGATACATGCTCTGAAATTACATACAAAATGATGCCATATCATGCAAATAACTCATACAAAGCATGCTAAGAGTCTTAAAACAAAAAGCTAGTAAAGACCATTTACACTATAGCTACACAAAGCGAAGCGCATGTAACCAAGACCACTTGAAACAGAGTTAAAGCATGCTAAATCAATAGCAAAAATGTGCTGGAATTAAGCTAACACAAGCTAGAATGATAGGCTAAATCATCAAACATGCTAGGCTAGTAAGCAAAATTACACTACAAATGACTAAACCAGCCAAAAACAGAATTTAAACATGTTAAAATATAGCCAAAAACATGCTTGAACTAAGCTAACATAAGCCATAAAAACATGTTACTTTGTAATACTAACAAGGCATGGCATAAAGAAACAAGGATGGGAGGCCATCCCCTCCCATTTTGGACCTCAAAACAAACTTTCTACCATTGAAATTCCTCTGGAATTCAGTGGCTTTAAGGCCAAAAAGATGGACTTAAAAGCTCTTAAAAGAAGGCTCAAAAGGCTTTACAAGCCAAAGAGCAAATGAAGGAAACCACCCCCTAACCAAACAAAGCTTAAACCACCATTTTAGAACCTTAAAATTAGAGTTTTTTATGGTTGAAAAACCAGGTCAAAATAGCTTAAAGAGATGGCTAAACACTTAGTTAAAGCAAGGCTTAAAAGGGGCAAAGCCTTACCCTTGAAGCACAGTAGCAAAACAAGTCTTCTTTTGAGCCAAAACCAGCTTTAGGAACTCCAAACAAGCCTTAAGGAACCTCAGCTTCAAGATAGGGATATTTTATCAAGGGTTATACGCAAAATTGTAAAGAAAACTCACTTTCAAACACAATACATATATATATATATATAGAGAGAGAGAGAGAGAGAGAGAATTCTAGAGAGAGAGAAATTTCAGCTCTGAAATTTTTGTAACACCAAAAATGGGGGAGAGGCCTCCCCTTATATAGAAAAACAAGCTACAAGCTTGTTTCCATCCCTTTATAGACGTGTATGAAGGATGGCTTCAGTAACCAATAGCTGGCATATAAAATATCTCAAAAAGGAAAAAAATGGTCGTCGGCCATCAGTAGTGGCCGACCGGCCACACATGTAGCCGATCGGCTATTAATGTGGTCGATCAGCCACCACTGATGGCCAGCAGGCACAAACCATGGCCGGTGGACACTGGGGATGGCCGACAAGCCATCCTCTTCTGCAGATTCAAAGCAACAAGCCCTTGGTCCACAACTAAGCACAAAACAGACAAGTTGAGAGGCTCTAAGGCAAAGCGTTCAGCCGAGACCTTCAGAGACTTAAAACGAACACGAGCATACACAATCATCAGGTGTTCAAACGATGACGCCCAAGTCTTGAGGACGGTCAAAAATGGGGTGTCTACAGCCTACCCCCCTTCTTTCTGGCCAGTCTCCTTATGAGGCTCTATTTTCTCAACTTCCTAATTACTCCATTATTCATGTGTTTGGGTCTGCTTGTTTTGTCCTTTCACCCCGTAAAGGTAGGACCAAACTTAGTGTCCAATCTGTCCTATGTGTCTTTTTGGGTTATAGCTTCACTCAGAAAGGTTATCACTGTTATAACCTCGTTTCTCGTCACCTTTATGTCTCCCACCATGTTGTCTTTCTTGAACGTCTACCTTACTTTCAGCTTCCTCCTCTCACTGTCTCAGTTTCCAAAGAGGATTTGGTTCATATTTCTGTTTCCTTCTAAGGTCCCGTCTAATGAGTATATCTCTACGGTTCCTCCTGAGCTTGTTTTATCTTTTCCTCGTGCTTCACATCTGGCTGCTTCTCCTCTTTCAGTTTCTTCTCCTCCTCCATTGTTAGTTTATTCTCATCGCCAGGCTCCTCTTCCACAGGTTGTCTCTACCCCTACTGCTAATCCTCCTATATCTGACGACTCTGATCTTACTGCACACCGATATCCTACTCATGCACGTCATCCTCCAAACAGGTTAGGTTGGTCTAATATATGTTTTTCTACTTCTTATCGCACTTTCTTGTCTGCTATTCACTATTTTTCAGAACCTCAGTCTTACAAGGAGGCTTGTCAGGATCCTCATTGGGTTCAAGCTATGGAGGATGAGTTGTCTACTTTACAGAAAACTAGTACTTGGGAGTTGGTTCCTTTGCTTGCTGGTAGGAATCTGGTTGTTTGCAAATGGGTCTACAAAGTCAAGACTCATTCTGATGGTTCTCTTGAAGGCTACAAAGCTCATCTGGTTGCCAAAGGTTTCTCACAAGAGTATGGTATTGATTATGAGGAGACCTTTGCTCATGTTGCTAAGATGACTACTGTCTGCACTTTGATCTCTATCACTGTTGTTCGTTCTTGGCCTCTTTATTAGATGGATGTTAAAAATGCTTTTCTTAATGGCCATCTCACTGAGGAGGTCTATATGCGTCCTCCCTCTGGTCTTTACCATTCCTCTGGATAGGTTTATCGCCTTCGGCGTACTCTGTATGGTATGAAGCAGTCTCCCAATGCTTGGTATGATCGCTTTCAGACTGTTATTATTGAGCTTGGGTTTCATCCTTATGCCCAGGACTCTACTTTATTTTTTCTCCACACCTCTGCTGGATTTGTTGCATTATTACTGTATATGGATGATATGATCATCATTGGTTCTGACTCTTCTACTATATCTGAGGTCAAGCAGCATCTTTTCCGCACCTTTGAAATGAAGGATCTAGGCCCATTGTAGTATTTTCTTGGTATTAAAGTAGCTTCTTCTCCTAAGGGTTACTTTCTCTCTCAGGCCAAGTATGCCAATGAGGTTATTCATCGTGATAGTCTTACTGACACTAAGATTTCTGATACCCCCATCGAGCTTAATGTAAAGCTCACCACTACTGATGGTGTTCTTCTGGATGATCCTACTTTATATCGAGAGCTCGTAGGTTGCTTAGTCTATCTGACAGTTACTCGTCCTAATCTTGCCTATGTTATTCATGTGGTTATCCAATTTGTCTCTGCTCCTTGCTCTACCCATTGGGCTGCTTTGGTTCAGATTCTTCGCTATCTCTGGGGCACTATATTTATGGGTTTACTGTTGTCTTCTACTTCCTCTTTGGACTTGGTAGCTTATGCCGATTCTGATTGGGTTGTTGATGTCATTGATTGCAAGTCCACTTCTGGCTTCTGCATATTCTTGGTAATTCCTTGATCTCTTGGAAGGCAAAGAAGCAGACTATTGTTGTGCGTTCCACTGCCGAGGCTAAGTACCGTGCTCTGGTTCATGCCACTACTGAGATTGTTTGGCTTCATTGTCTCTTGACTGAGTTGGATGTCCCTCAGTCTTCTTTAACCTCCCTTTACTGTGACAACCGCAATGCTATTTAGATTGCCTATAGCACTATCTTTCATAAGCGAACGAAGCACATTGAGCTTGATTGTCATTTTGTACGTTAGCATCTGCAGTCTGACTCCATCTCGCTTCCTTTCATCTTTTCGGCATTATAACTTGCTGATTTATTTACGAAGACTCACACCACTGCTTGTTTTTAGTTTCTTCTTGGCGAACTCTCAGTGTTTTCTACTAAAACACCTTGAGTTTGAGCGGGGGTATGAGAATATATTGATATTGTTAATTATGGAAATGTATTTTAGATTTGATTGTGAATATTATATTAATTGTATTTCCTATTTCAGATTAGGGTTAGGATTGCTATTGTATTTCCTATTTCAGATTAGGTTTAGGATTGCTATATAGGTTGGTTGTAATCTTTGAATTAATACAATTGAATAAACAGAAAAGCTTTCAAGAATCTTACACATTGATCTATCAAGACTTCCAGGCTGCTTCATTGGTAGATGGGCTACAGTTCCATCTTCATGAAGATGGATAGGAAAATGTGGAATGCTCTTCCATTTGCAGTGTTATGAACTTTGTGGAAAGTAAGGAATGAATCTACGTTCAAAGAAATCCACCCCAAATGGGAAAATATTAGGGAGCTGATTAAGGTTAATATGGCTCTTTCGATTAAATACAACTGTAAAGAGGTAAGCTATTCTGTTAATGACTTGGTTTTCAATGGGTTGCTATGGGGCTACTGCTGTCCTTATTGTTTTGGGTTCATTTTGGCATGCTACTGTTGGCCCTTAGGATGTTTCTTTTGGTTGATGCCTCTTCAACCTCTGTTTGTGGAAATGGTGATGCAAATGATTTGGCTTGCCCTTTTGTGCCAACCTAGTTGGGATGATTGGGTTTGCTTTGATGCTTATAGCACCTCCCTTGTGTTTATTTCCTTTGTTTGTTGCTTTATTGATATGTGATGTAAGGAACTCTCCTTGATTCTTATCAATAAAGTTTAATCTTTGCTGGTCAAAAAAAAAAAAAAAAATGACTTCCAAGATCGTAGTAGCTCTAATACCACTTTGTTAGAAATAAATTGGCCACACAACAATCACTCACAAATTTGGAAGTGAATTAGAGAAGGAAAAAATGCAACTCTTGCATTTCACTCATGATTGCATTCTCATTATATTCTCGTACTCATTCTTAACCTCATTACATAAATTGCATGACTGTATATAAGATCCTAACATGTAACTCACATACTCATATTAAGGCCGGCTAACTCTGTTATGCTTTGTAACCACCAACACATTAACTTACTGCTAATGCTTTTAACACACCATTATGCATCATTACATGCATATCATTATTCCTCCATAATTATCATAACTAAATATAGGAAATATAACTCCTAATAATAAAAACAAAATTTATTATTTTCAACAAAAAGTTGTTTTGAAAAGAAAAAACAGAGCCTTTAGTAACAAAATTTTAAAAATGTTGCCAATAATTGAGTACAATGGAAAAGAAAATTGTTGTTTCAGTAAGGAATAAACAATTTTCACCAAAGTAATTCCCTTGTGAAATTTTATTACTACATGTAGGCATAAAACACAATTACAAAAAATAATAATAATAATCCATCATATCTTAGATATATGAAACAGGAAATGAAGGGTAAGAAACTGCATAGAAAATTTCTTGTACAAATATTCTTGAAGGAAAAAAAGAAAAAAGAAAAAAAAAAAGAAGCACTTTCATTGGTACATTGTTTGTTATTATTTTCTTTCCAATTTAAGATATTATATGCTTGTATTTAATTTCAGAAAGCACCAAAACACTATTGGATTGGAACAAAGATTTGGCCAAGAAACAAAATATGTATGGTTAGACAACACTTTATTATGCGGCCCGATTTGGTCACGTAGAAAGGGCTAAATAGCTACTAGATGTGGATAAATCCATTGCATATGTGATTGCAGACAAAGATGATAGGAAGATAGCTCTTCATACAGTAGCTAGTCAAGGACATGTCGGCATAATGAAAGAGTTTCGATCACAATGTCCCTATTGTTGGGAAATGGTTAATGATAAAGGCCAAAATATTCTTCATGTTGCAGTGCAGAATGAGAACAAAAAGGCAGTCAAATTCATAGCCTTATAAATCATAAAGATATTGATGAGAACACCCCTCTCCACCTTGCTGCTACTGTCTTATATGAAAACCAACTCATATACGACAAAAGAGCAGATAGGATGGCCTTTAACAAGGAAAATCAAAATCCCCTTGATGTAACGACACACTATGAAAATGCAACATTAGCAACCTAGGTAACCCTTCTCAGTCCGAGCAATGGCAGGAATCTCGTGCACAAGGCCACTCTATTGCTTTATTAATTCATTAATGTTTTCCAAACTGATTGAAGAATGATTATTGCATGCAGGCTCTCAACAGGTCAGAATCAAAAAAACGTGGTCGTTTGCTAGGTTGGTGAAATATAATTAGCGACGATAATGAGAATTTAACAAAGAAAATGAAAGCTAATGATGAGCGTAAAAGGTTTACACCCACAAACATCAAGAAAACAGGGGACACCCATTTGATAGTGGCTACACTTATAGCAACCGTGACTTTTGCAGCTGGTTTCACCATACTTGGTGGCTTGGATGGAAACCACGGCCCAAATAAAGATATGGCAATTCTAACAAGAGAAACAGCTTTCAAAGCTTTTGCGGTAACAAATACCATTGCGATGATATTATCCACTTCCGCTGTTGTAATCTATTTTTTTGGGGCTCCATTTAAGGATCGTGATAAGCTTTTGAACCACTATAATTCCGCTACTAATCTCATAATGGTTGCGACTGTAGCAATGGTGCTGGCATTCATTACAGGCACATATGCTGTATTAGAACATTCTCGAGCCCTAGCAATTGCAGTTTGCGTCACTGGTTGCCTATTCTTCTGGATTTTTTACAACTTATTCGAAGAGAGATTCAACATGGCAATAGAACGGTCACCATGATAAAAACTACATGTGTTATAGTCCTCCCATCTAGTGTTCATATCTAATGAATAACATCAAGGAATGCATTCTTGATCAATAATGTATTTTGATATTAATTTCAAGAGTGAGATTGTAGGCTTGAGTTTGAGGGCACCCAATCTGTATCGATAGTGATGCAAATCAAGCCAATGCTAGCATATGGTTCCATTGCTATTGTAATAATGTCTGATTGTCAATATATATGCATTGCAATATATCAAATTTTTAGAGTGAATCTGGGTTGTTTCTCAAAATACTCTGCTAAAGATATATTAGGCTCTTGATTATATTTTTAATCAAGTTCTCACTCAAACTTTGAAATCATAGAGAATTTTTGGTATCAAAGCTCTGAATCACCATATGTACTTTTTGTTCTATATCACTTCTCATTTATTATTTTGTACCCGAAAAGTTAATTTTATGAGTAGTCGAGTAATAAGTAATTGTTTATCAGATGATTATTGGTTCACTTATGAAAGGGACTAGATTTAGTGGGTTGTCTTACAATTTCTTTGTAAGTTAATGGAATAGTAGCCCAATGTATTGTTGCTCCTAATTTGAATTGTTGTCTACGTAATATTTGCTAGTGTAGCTCATAGTCAGAGTGAGCATTGCTATTCAAGTCCAAAAATTAGACCCACTTTTCAAGCCCAATGATGTGGCAACCAATTAGGATATCTAAGGTAACACTTCCTTTCATACTTTCCCTAATCATTAACCAATTATATCACTTACACATCAGGTCTAGAAAATAAGTCTATAAAGTGGGCTTGTATATCATTTTCCTTCTTTAAATAATTTTTGTAAATGTAACACTATTGTAACTTGTTAGGACATTTTGTTGATTTTTTTGTTGGCAAATTCATTTGACAAATACGATTTTGACGTAATTCTTTTGAACTTAATAGAAAAACTAACCCAATGTGTTTCAAGCCCCATCTAATATGTAGCAAGCCCCTTTTTCAGTATTCTAACAGTGTTGTAGAATTGTTTACAAAAGCATAAAAAATTTGCACTCTTAATTCGAGCAATGAACCTTCGCTCAAACGGAGAATTCACATTCAACCACAACAAACCTTTAGTATCTTCCAAGGGCCCCAATTAAAAGAAAAAGGACTTTGATGCGGTTGAAGCAAGGAATCACTCAAAATCAATGAGAAAAATTTAGTTATAAAAATCTTGAACTGTGAGACAGTGATTAGATAGAGTGAGGAGAACAAAAGAGGTGGCTTACTTTAATCATCAACAAAAATATAAAGAGTGCTGCTAAGTACAAATATCACATGTCTCCAAATCTGTATAGAGATATCATCCCCAGTTTTGCTGTTGAAAAAATTTTATTCTATTGTTGCAAAAATCTGATTTTTGATGTTGGTTTGTGGAAGTAAGATCAGTTGCAAGGTAAAGAAAGAAAATTTGAACACTTTGACTCCATGGCCACAATTCCAATGTTTAATGGTGACAACTACAATTTTTCGTGTGTGAAGATGAGAGCTCTACTTTATCTATGAATCTGTGGGATATAGTAGAGAATGGGTACAAAGAGCCAAAAGTAAAATATACCATGACCGAATCTCAGAAGATCCAATTGAAGGAGAATCAAAAGAAGAATGCTGCAGCTCTTTCAAAAATCCAACAAGGTGTTGGGGATCAGGGATCCCGCCTAAGACCTTCCAGAAATTATATATTTGGCGTGGTTCGGCCTCAATGCCTACGTTCACGAGAGAGTAACTGATTATCACTATAGCAATGGAGAGATTACAAAAAGATTATAATAGAGGAGGAGCTCACACTCTCCTCACTCACCTACTCACCCGTCTCCTTTGCTCACCCCGAGAGAAATGGTCTCTCCGTCTCACATCTCTCACTCTCTTTGGTTTGCTCTCTCTCTCATTTACCTCTGCTCTCTTTCCTCTATTTATACATTGAAAATGGTGGAGAGCTGGTTGGCCTTGCATATGGCCAGCTGTTTTGCTACATTGGCTTCACATGGAGCACGTAAAAAAGAGATCACCTTTGTAACTTGTAGGTTAGCAAACTGTGCACTCACATGTGAAGGGAATCACCCCTCACATGGGGTGATATCCAACAAATCACCCCCTCAACCCATGTGAGGTGATCCACTGCACACACTATTGCTAATCTTGTCATGCCCAAATTTCAGCGTAGTCTGCTTTTCCTCACTGAGACGTTTGCACCCCCTGAAGCTAGAGATAATACACCAGAGATACAAGATGAGGAGGGAATCCTACATCCTCAACTCAACTCACACCACTCTCTGATTTGGAGAGAGAGCCTCTGCTCCTATCTTCCACAGATCTCTTCCACGCTTTCTGTCTTGGATGCCTTCACTTGCTATGCTTAAATTTGAGTAACCAAGATATCCAACACCCCCTGATTGGATGTCCTGCACCCCCTGCTAGGATGCCCTTGACTGTCATGCATTACCTTGTAGGACCAGTCATTGGAGCAATAGAAAACTCGTCATTTATCCCATCAACATCCTCGGTTTTCTTTGCTCGGAGCCTTTCCTCTGAACTATCAGCCTTTGCCCTCTGCACTTCTGAACAACCTCCTAGCGTTTCCACATACGCTTGTTGTTTGTGCCTTTGCAATCCCTGATTTGTTATCCAGTAAATTGATGGTTGACAGTAGCTTCATTTGTCAAAGCATCGTCAGCTATGCAATTCCTTGCATAGTGCTCGCACTCATGGCTTTTGGTCTCCCTGCGTCGAGGTCGCTTGAGAGATCTACATCAACTCTATCCTCTGCTGCCATGGAACTAAAGAAACCACCATAGAAAAAAAAGACTTGCCACTCCTTGGCGCGCACTCTTACGTTTTATCCATCTTAATTTCTCTATCTGACAGTTCCTGTGAACTTTCAACAACCCGTTGCTACACACTCTTCTCGCGCCTCTGTACGACACTCTAGCGTACCCTTGCACTGCTGCATGTCTGCATTTGTGCTTCTGCGCTTAGTATGTTCCTCTGACACTATTGTTCTACACGTACACATACCACTAGTACCTACATGTATACAGTATCTCCAACAGCCACAACATTTCCTTGAGCCTGTACTTGTTGCCAAATCATCTGTTCTTCGATGAATGGTCTTCAGTTCTGATTGAACCAGATCTTTTGATTAACTTCGAAGATAATCATCTCTACAATCCTCTAATCGCCCCTGACCAATCCTGTTCTCCCTTGATTTGCCATTTGATCAAGCCTGATCTCAATTGGTCTTCAATGATCTATCTCGATATGTATCTGGTTGTCTAACTGGTCAGAATCTATCCCTTCTAACCTCTTCAGTGAATTCGCAACGTTTCACAATATCCGACAACCTTCCTTCGGCTATCGAAGATAACAAGCTCCCATGTTTTGACAAACTTTAAAAACCGTTCAAAATTTCACTATTCTGACCTCGCGGTTGCGTCCGGAACGGTCCGTTTAGCTAGGACCAACCTTCACTGCACTTTTGGGGACCTCACTGAACAATTTTCCCAAAAGTTAGGCCACACCACAACTTTTTGAAAATTCTGGGCCAAATTACAATTATTAGAAGTTTAGGGAATATTCCGTGTTCCGACAGAATATTCTGTCCACTGTACCTAACGCCGTCTGCCACTTTGATTTTCTTTCTTTTTACAGAAATTTTGATTCCAAAATTCGACCATACGGATGTGTCTGAAATACTCCAAATAGTTAGAAAGCACTATTGGATCGTCAAAAACAGACTCCGAATGGCTTAGATCAAGCCAAAACATTTTGGACGCCTCAGATCTGTGGCTACACCTTAGCCGTGAAGCACTGGATCCTTTCTTCTGCGGCTGCACCTTAGCCGCACAACACTGGATCACTCCTTCGTATGCTGACGTGGCAGATGACGTGGCGCTAATTGGGCTGCCAACGTAGTAGACACATGGTAGTCACTAGCTGACAACGATGCCATGTGACGATGACGTGGCGCATTGATATGGCGCTGACGTCACTCGCACGCACGCTGTACTCTTCTTCTTCCTTCCGCCGCGCGTGGGAGTTTTTCTGAGAGTGGACTGATGCGCTGGTGCACTGAACGGCGCGTGAAGCGCATGTTTGCGACTGGGCCTCACGCTCCATATTCAAGAGGCGCGTGAGGGCGCGTCCTGCCTCATTTGGGGCTCTACTTTGCATTTTTAGACTCCTCTCGTCGAGACCTTGCTCTTGGTATGCTCAAAACCTGATTTCAAGCAACTCGATTTCTGGGCAGTTTCGAACAACACAGTGTTTTTGTTCCGAAAACGACCAACAAGGCTCTAATACCACTTGTTGGGGATCGAGGATCCCGCCCAAGACCTTCCAGAAATTATATCAAGCAGAAAAACACATCCATACTGAAGGAGACACCATATTTAACGTGGTTCGATCTCAATGCCTACGTCCACGGGAGAGTAACCGGTTATCACTATAATAATGGAGAGATTACATAAATATTATAATAGAGGAGGAGCTCACACTCTCCTCACTCACCCACTCACCCGTCTCCCTTGCTCACCCCGAGAGAGACGGTCTCTCCACCTCACATCTCTCACTCTCTTTGGTTGCTCTCTCTCTCTCATTTCCCTTTACTCTCTCTTCCTCTATTTATACACAGAGAATGGTGGAGAGCTAGCTGGCCGTGCACATGACCAGCTGTTTTGCTACGTTGGCTTCACATGGAGCACATTGAAAAGAGATCACCTTTGTGACTTGTAGGTTGGCATGTTGTGCACTTACATGTGAAGGGAATCACCCCTCACATGGGGTGATATCCAACACAAGGTGTCTTAGACTCAATCTTTCCAAAAAATCATGAAAGCAACAAAAACGAAGGAGGCTTGGGACATTCTTCGACAAGAATTTCAAGGAGATGTAAAGGCAATTAGAGTAGTCAAAAACTTATGACTTGTTAGAAGAAAGTTAACAAATTTCAAAATTGAGGAAGTATTTTCTCTAACACCCTCACTTAATTTGTAATTTTCATTTTTTTGGATTCTTAAAATTGTTTTTTTAACTCTGTAGAGTGCAACAGTCTTTTTTGGAATCTCATGAATGTGTTCATTTGTCATTCTTACAAATGCTTTTGAATTTCTTCTTCACAAGAGCGTGTGGTTGATCTTCATATTCCTTTGCTTTCACATTTTCATATTTTAGGCAAATATGCTTACAAGCTTTAAAAAATAAATAAATAAATAAACAAACAAACAAACTTGAACAGGATCAAAAATTAAATGAAGCAAAGGAAGAACAGCCCACACAGCAGTGTCATTCGGATCACATGGATTCTAAGTTGTATAAAGCTACAGTGGGGGGCAATCTCAACATCCTAAGGGAAAACAAAGACCAACTTAACCTTCAATTGACCCCAAACAAGAACACTGTCCTCCACATTGCAGCACTATTTGGTCAAACAGAATGTGTGCGAGAGATCCTAAAGATGAATTTATCGCTGTTAATTCGGATGAATGTGAAAGGTAACACAGCTCTTTATCTTGCAGCAAGGAAGTGAGACCTAGATGCAGTCAAAACACTCATCGACTCTGCAAAGAAACTGGATACAGAGGGCAATATGGAGCTGGAAAGCGGCTCCACTATGACCAAGAAGATGTTGAGGGCCACAAATATGGATAGTGACATGGGCTTGCACGATGCTGTGAGGTACCACTAGTTTTCTTAGCACGACAAAAAACAAGTTTGGTGAAATTGTTGATAGAAGAAGAAGATGGTGAGTTTAAATATGAAGCCAACAGTGCAAGTGAAACTCCACTTTACATCGCTGCGAAGAAAGGATGCCATGAAATGGTGTCCGAAATCTTGAAAGCTTTCAAAACTCCAGCTTATGGTGGCCCTGGTGGTAGAATTGCTTTGCACGCCGCAGTAATTTCTAACCACCAAAGTACTAGTCATTAATTTTAAACAAATTTTCTTTGGATTTTATTTATTTTTTACTAGACAAAAAAATAATGGATTCACATTAACAAATACTAGTATAAAACCTGTGATATACACCGTCTAATTCAAAATTGTATTTTGAAAGTAAATGGTACATTGAAATATATATATATATATTAACAAAAAATAATCAATATTAAGTATTGAAATTTAGCAAATCCGAAGTCATATTTAGCACACATGCACATGTATTTGTTAAAATATTTAGATTGACTCAAACTTTATAATTTGTATAAAAATGCCCATTCTTATGTTTGAATCATAAATTGAGTAAAGAATTCATGATCCAAATATAGCCTAAAGAAAATTGAGTCATTTTTTTTTCCAACAAAGGAAATAGAAATTATTGTAGTTAACCATGTAATGGTATGGGAAGGGTGTAAGGAACTAGAGAGAAAACTTTTGAAGGAAATATTGCTAAAGAAAATGAATGATTTTGGTTTCGATTTTGAAGTTAGTTTTTAATTTCTATTTAATTTATTACATTATATGCTCTGTATTTCATTTCAGGAAGCACAAAAACATTATTGGATTGGAAGAAAGATTCGGCTTAGGAACCAGACATGTATTGCTGGACGCCACTTCACCATGGGGCCTGATTTGGTCATGTACAAAGGGCTAAACAGCTACTAGAATTGGATAAACACATTGCATATATGATTGAAAACAAAGATGATAAGAAGACAGCTCTTCATGTAGCAGCTACTCATGGACATGTCGGTGTAATGGAAGAGATTATATCACAATGTCCCGATTGTTGGGAGATGGTTAATGGTAAAGACCAAAATATTCTTCATGTTGCAGTGGAGAATAGGAAAAGGAGGGTGATCAATTTCATCTTAAAAAATGCCTCACTCAATAAGCTTATGAATTTGAAAGATGCCGATGGGAACACCCCTCTTCACCATCTTGTTGATGCTCGCTTATTTGCAACCAACCTCATACAACACCCAAGAGCAGATAAGACGGTCTTTAACAAGAAAAACTAGAATCCCCTTGATGTAACAGTATACTCTAAAAGTATGTCAATAACAAAGGTATATATGACTCTTCACAAGCAACGTAGTTGGCAAAAGAATGCACAGGGCTGCTTTTTACATTAATTCATTAAAATTAATATTAATGTTTAGATATACAATAATTTTTTTTCCCCAAACTAATTGAAGAATGATTATTGCAGAGTAGCATAAAAGAAAAGATGGAAGAAGTTGGTGCTTCACTAGGTTGGTGAAATGTAATTAGCAAAGATAATGAGGATTTAGCAAAAGAAAAAGAAAGCTCGGGAAGAGAATAGAAAGGAAACAACCATAGACAAGAGAAAAGTAGGGAAAATCCATTTGATTGTAGTTGCACTAGTTGCAATTGTGACTTTTGCAGCTGGTTTCACTGTGTCTTGTGGGTACAATGGCAATGATGGCCGAGAACAAGGCATGGCAATTCTAACAAAAGTAGCAGCTTTCAAAGTTTTTGTGGTAACAAGTACCTTAGCCTTGGTATATTCCATTTCTGCAGTGCTTCTCCACTTCTTATTAGCTATCAGTAGGGACAATGATATAACTGGGAAACAAGTTTTTTCAGCTTTTCTTCTTTGTTTCCATGTTGTGGTTTCAATGTTGTTGGCATTCGTTACAGGGTCATATGCTGTGTTATTGCATTAATCAACCCTTGCTATTTCAATTTGTGTTATCACTGCCATTCCCGACCTCTGTGCCAACATTTACCTCAATGCTAGAAAGTTTGATAGAGAGAGATATCCCAAGTCCTTGAAAAATCTAAAATCCCCAAGATATTGATTCGTGATCATGTTTCAATTTAAAATAATGAATGCCAATCTCAATCAAACAATCAATAGCAAATCGACACAATAATTTAATGTGAAAAAAATCACAATTGGAGTACCTCTAATTGTGATATAAATAAATAAATAAAAAACCATGGTAGCCACAAAACAATCCACTAAGAAGACAAAAAAGAATTACACATGTGCACCCTCAATTTCCTAGGAAATCCACTGTAACAACCCCGACTCATGATTAACGTTAATCCATGATTTAATATGCCTAATAAGTTATTGAGATCAAATCCTGAATTAATTGCATGTGTGATGCATTATTTGTACTTTTATCTATCTCTCGTAAGAAGATCTATTCATGTTTCCGTTTCGGTTTGCGAATTGAAAGCCTTATCGGCATCCGATTCAAAAATTGACTTGATTTATGTGTTATTTGAGATTTATAGAATTTTGTGGTAGGTTTAATTGAAATTCAATTCAGAACGATTAAATTAGAATAAATTAATGCCCAATTGATTAATTAATCAACAAAGTAATTGGGCCATTAGCCAAGCCTAGATAAGGCCACCTCAACACCTCATATACACTTTTTGCACTCCCATTTCCTCTTGATTGAGTTCAAACATGTAGAGAGAGAGACTAAGAGGAGAGTGGCTTCAACATAGAAGTTGATTGAGAATTTGGAGATTCGGCTAGGAATTTCAACCAAATAACTCTAGAGAGACCATAGTTGAGCATCTAAGGTAAGAAATCTAACCCTTAGTTGTGTAATTGAGTTAGTTTTGTAAGAATTTAAGTGAAGGAGGTGGACTAACATGAGAATGAGCTAGGATTAAAGAATTATAGCTCAAATCATACATGCATGTGCATATCATGAGGTTTTGAAATTGTTTTTACAAAAATTCTCACATGCATATTCATATCTTAGTTTTGTTCAAAGAATTCAACTTGTTTTTGAGCTTAATGACTTATTTGATCATGCGTTTAGAAGGTTGGAATTCATGACATTACATGCAAGTAATGTTATCTAAGTTTCAAGTTTTGTTTACTACAATTGGCATAGCTTTTGGGCTTGATTTGGCAAAATAGTTTGTAATTCATCATGTACTATGAGTTTCTCAATGTTTTACTAAGTTTTGATCCAAAAGTATGTGTTTTGAAGATTTTGAAATTGAGTTTTGAGCTTGGAAGCAAATCTAAAAATTTCAGAATTCTGCTCCTACGCTCGAGCAAAGGAATCTATGCTTGAGCGACCACTCTGTGTGCGTGTACTTCTGCTCGAGCGGCTAGAAGTCCGCTCGAGTGTGAAATGCATGCTCCCAGAAGTTCTTTTGTTTTGCAGGCCACTCGAGCAACAAAAGTTACACTCAAGCGAGGGCATGTCTTTCATACTCAAGCGAGCGTCGAGCGAACATCAAGCGGAAAAATCAAGCAACCAGCACTTTTGCAAAAGTTTACAAACCGCTCGAGCAACCACTCACATTTTGTACGTCCACTCGAGCGTACGTAGGAAGTTGCACTCAAGCGAGGACCCTATTTTCAGCAAGTTTTGTTAAGTGTTCTCAAGTACATTTTTGCATCCTCATTCCATCCTAGGCATACCTAGGCCATGATTAAGGCACAATAATAAGGATAAAAGTAGAGACACACCAGGATAAGAAAGAACAAATTAAATGTTTTCGATTCAGTATGTATTCGTTTTGTACCTGTGTAGGTCACGTGCCACAAGATATCTGAATTGCCTACTCTATTCGTCTATTTGGAGCCATCTGTTATTTGTGAGTAATAACTCTATAAAGTTATGTTAGACTTGATTATTTTCTGAAGATACGACATGATTAGTTTTCTGAAATGCTATGTTTTGTGTGAATGAATGATCGTCCAAGTTTCTAAAATATACTCATGGTATCCATAGCATCATGTGATATTTTGCATTCCTTTATGGGTCATCAGGTCCCTTTATAGGTCATTGGAATGCCTTTACGGCCGTCCCTTTATGGTCATCGGAAACGTCTTTGTGCACACGAGTCATCGGAATGCCTTTACAACCGTGACTTTATGGGTCATCAGAATGCCTTCAAGGCTGTCCCTTTTATGGGTCATCAGATTTGTTAACGCTAATGGATATGCCACGTACTATGATGTGAAATGTATGAACTTTGAAGATAAAAATGATCATGTATCTAAATCTGTTTCTGATTTGAAATCTGAATATGCATAAGACTTTGATTTCTAACTCTATGACGGACATCATTCATTAAAACCTTTTACTTTGTTATTATTCACTGGGCTCCTGCTCACTATTTATATTTCATGTGTAGGTGACCAAGTGGGCCACTAGGCTTAAGATGATGCCTGGAGAGTTTTGTGCCTGTCAACCACCGTTTGTGCCTTCCGAGGAGGTTCTGAATCATGTCAAGTCCCGCGGGCATGTTTTTGTATTTAAGACTTTGGTTCTTTTGTTTTGATTATGGACAAATTTCTACTTATATGTACAGTACATGGAATGACGTGTATCAACTGTATCTTTTGACGTCACATGTATCTTTATTGAAGTTTAAGAATATCTGTCTCATGTATGCCTTCACAACTCAATGGACTATGTATATTTCTATTATTGCTTCCGTAGCCCCTAATTTCATGTTATTTTGTTAAAAGGCCTTCGGTAATCTGAGGGTTACTGGCCGGTAACAACGCTAAACCCATAGGGGTGGGTTTGGGTCGTGACATCCACGCTCGAATTGAACTGACCCTGATGTGCCTCTTCTACCTCCGTCTTCACTACGGAATTGTCTTGCCCAATGTTGAATCCACAACGCTGATGTCGAATCCACAACAATGAGCCACTCTGAAATCCACTAGGCTTCAGACCCAAGTTCCCTAGAATCAACCGAAGAACACCTCTCTTTTTGTGAATAAAAGAATAAAGACAAACCACTTGATGATGTCAATATGAAACTCAGAAATCCACCAATCACTCTCAAATCATCAAGGAAACACTTATAAAAATAACCTCCAATAAAGAAAACCTTGGTAGCTTTGCTCTCCCAGAATTTAGACGACTTGAACCCTAAAAACAGAAAATAACGCACTTTATATTAAATAGGATCGCGAAGACCGCTTAAGTGCACACTTTATCGCCCGAGCAGTGTGAGTAAAGGCAGTGCAAAACATATAGGCCAACAGCTCGAGCGCACATTTCACCGCTCGAGCGGTGAAACATATTTCCTAGAAATTTAGTTTGCAAGCAGAGATACTAGATGCTCCTATTTCCCGCTCGAGCGCACAAATGACTGCTCAGCGAAGTGGCAAACATGAAAGCCTCAAGATCACAAACTCCTCTACATAGGCACAATTTAGGTTAGATTCGTATCTGAACACTCACATTTTCACTGAAACAGAAGAGCGAATAAAATTACAACTGAAAGAAGTATTGTCAAACGGAATTACCAATTACTAAAACCTAACGCTCCTAGCTCTGAAGACGGTAGTCACTCTAGTTTATGATTGAGATGGGGAATTTGAGATAAAATCCTAGTGTATAAGCATGCTATTATGCAAATCATATGCATTTTCTTCAATGTGTTTAGGCCCTGTTTGATTTGAACAACCGGAATAACAATGAAGGGATTAACAATCCCATGAAATTAGTCTGCAGAAGTTATCCCACACCCCTCTTCGTGTTAAAAAAACTGCCAATTTCTTGGCATTTTCACTCTTCCAATGCTTATTTGGCCTATCTCAAACTTACTGCACTGGTATTTCCCTTTCTCTTGGTCTTTAATAATAATTTCTTTTGCCGATAAATACAAAAATAAATAAATAAATAAAAAGTCGTGCGATTGAATGTCTATCATATATGCAATCCAGTTCACATTGTTTGCAACCGTATACTGGAATGTAAGCCCCATGAATTAATAATCTTAATTCTATATAATAATTTGCTAAACAAACATGTCCTTAAAGATTTGAAAAGTTGGAAATTTGGGTCTAACTTTGAGGACATCTTATATGTATTGGTTCCACAGTAACAGTAAATAAAAGTATAAATTACACCATTAATCCTTATAGTTTAAGTAAAGTGTCATTTTAGTTCCTCTAGTTTGCATTTGAATAATTTGGTCTGTACATTTTTAATTTGTTACAATGTTGTCCTTCCATCACTTGCCGTTAGAATTTAGAATAAAAAATGACCATATGTAAAACAACAGGGGCCAAAATATAGTTTGTTTTGAATTTTACTTTGATCTCTCTAATTTTACATATGATTATTTTTTTCATTCAAAATGTTAACAACGCATTAAAGATGGATCACATTGCAACAAAATTGAAGACCAAATTGTTTAAATTAATATTACGAGGACCTAAATAAAATATACTTAAACTAGACGACCAATAGTGTAATTTACCCTAAATAAAATATATGCTTATTGGTTCCAATGGCTTCCATGTAAATAAAGTTATCATGACCTTCGCGTCAATTTGGTTCTTATATGCTTATATTTGAATTTTTCATGTTGTGTTAACTTTAACCATTTTGCTCTTAATTTATGTTTAATTTCTCAATGAATAGTTTCAATTAAATTAAATTAACTCAATGTGAAAAATTATAGTGAAAAATTGATACAAAAGCAAATTGCAAGATATTGTTCAAATTATATAAAATAAAATAAACAAAAGTTTAGAATGTAACAACTATAAGAACGAATCTAGAAAGATAAAAGGACAACAAAGCCACATAACAGATAAGGCCTGGTGGGCCACCCACCCAATCCAAGTTCAACTCAAGCCCCAACACCAACACACCAACTTGGTCCATAGCAACACCAACACCACTAAAACTAAGATCTTTGATCCCCGGATCCAGCCCGGGCAAGCGGCAGTGCACAGGTATGGCTATTTTTCCATAACAAACTTGGTTCATAGTCTTGAACCAAGCCTATCCCTTCACACATCCATAATTCCTTTCATTTGAAAATTTTGAATACCCAAAAGGCTCGCACCCTTTAGCAAAACAAAGGATATAAATGCCCATTAATGTTTCATTGTCTAATCAACGTGGGATAAATGGTTTTCCATAATCCCATAACTTCTTTCATGATGCCCACTTTATGATACAATTTCTCATTTTATACTTAATGGATTTTGCTCATTCCTTTTGCTATGTGACTTCTCACTATGAAAAAACTAGACCCACTTGAACCCATCTTAGCCGGTGGTTAGATCGCACTTTAATTTAACATTAAAATAGCTGAAAAACCATTATTTTCCAACACAAGGAAGACGGATAGTTTGTGCCAAAAAATCAAGAAAATAAAATTTGTTATTCTACAAATACTTTAACTAGATGTATTAGGCCCTGTTTGATTTGATCTGCTAGAATAACAGTGAGGGATTAACAATCCCATGAAATTAGTTTTTAGAAGTTATCCCACACCCCTCTTCTTATTTAAAAAAAAAAAACCCTCCAATTTCGTGGCATTTTCACTCTTCCAATGCTTGTTTGGCCTATCTCAAGCTTACTGCACTTGTATTTCTTTCTCTTGGTCTTTGTAGAGGGTCAGAAATTAAACCGTAAACTAAGTATGGACCCAAGCACTAAGATCATCCTGAGAAGGCGACCAGGGATAAAAAAAAAAAAGGAGCTTAGGCCAAAGCCCAAAGGAAGTGGGCCAACAAGTGGGCCGAGGTAGGCCTGACCCACCAAGGCTCCAGATGGACTCAACGAGGAGAAATGCCCAAGTCAAGTTGCAGAGGCAACACCTGTAGCAGTGAAGTCACCGAAGGGACATATGCAGCGGCAGAGTTACTGAGGCACTTTGTCTCAACGCCGCCATTCCAATTAACTTCAGTTCCGCTGCCATTGGAAGTTGTTGAGGAAACATGTGCAGCGACAGATTTGCAAAGGGACTTTGTCTCAGCGCCGCCAGTCTAAGTATCTTCGGTGCCGCCGCCATTCCAAGTAATGTCGCTGCCACGATCATCTGGAGTTGCCGAAGGAAAGAGAAGACTGAAGCAACTAAGTTGCTGCGACAATACTTGCAGCGCCCAAGTTACAGAGGCATTCTGTTGGCGCTGCTATCCCTAATATCTTCGGTTATGCTGCCTTAACTTGCCACGGGAAATGACTACCGCAGCGACTAAGTTGCAGAGGGAATATCTTACCAAGGTCATAACAACTTTTGGAAGAGGCTTCCCTCTGCAAATATAGGCTAATAATTGGCGCCGATAGCAGGTCCGAAGGCATTACGAGCCTAGGACTGATAGCAGGTCCCACGGTTTATTAGCTTGGTGTCGATAACAGGCCCAGAAATACCAGTTTACCGCAGAAACCCCGCGAAGATGGGAGCAAGGCAGCCCGAGTATAAGGGACTCCCTTTCTGTTACCCAAGCCACATACCTGCCTTAGTTGCATAGGCAGGACTAAGGAAGCCCCCTTGGGCTTGGTACTAAGGCACAGCATGATTGATAGCTGGCTTGGCTGTGGCCTTCGCCCTGGAAAGCTGGAGAGTTTGTGGTTAGGTGCCTAAGAGTGGAGGCTTCGCTGAGGTGAACATAGACATAACCGATAGCAGGCTGATGGAGTCCTGAGAATGCACGTGCTGGCCAAATTGAACTGAGAAGTCAAGTGCAACGGCAAGTTTCACCGTTGCAAGTGCACTTGCTGAGGTTTAAACTGAGAAGGCAAGTGCAGAGGCAAACTCCTGCTACAACTGCACTTGTTAAGGGTCAAAAGGTAGTTACGGAGGCAATCAGATAGTACACAGTACATGCAGAGGGACACGTGGGACCTTCAGCCTAGTGGCTCAAGGCAGAATATTCCATGTGATCCTCTGGGACACATGTCTTCTCTCTATTTGGCCACTTGGTGTCCGCTTGGCACCAAGGAAAAGCCTATAAATAGGACCTATTTCCCAAGGTTCAGCAAGAGGAATTTTGGGAGTTTCGGGAGATGTTGCCCAATTTGGTACTGCCATACACTTCTCCTTGAGTTACTTGCTTCACCCTCACCAGCTACACACTCTTCAACTCCCAGATAATTACTGCTACTCATTCTCCAACCACTTCAACCATTATTGGACCATTGGCATAGTTTTGCCCCACTATCACCTCTCTAACCTTGGACCCACCTACAGTCTTTAATAATATTTTCTTTTGCTGATAAATACATAAATAAACAAAAAATCGTGCCATTGAATGTCTACCATATATATAATCTAGTTAACATTGTTTGCAACCAAATACTGGAATGTGACTTACATAAATTAATAATCTCGATTTTATATAATAATTTTGCTAAACAAAAACATGCCCTTAGATTTTTTGAAATGTGGGAAATTCGGGTCCGACAGACATCTTATCTGTATCAATTTTCGTAGATAAAACTATAAATTACACTGTTAGTCCCTATAGTTTAAGTAAAGTGTCACTTTATCAGTCCCTGCAGTTTTAATTTGAATAATTTAGTCTCAACATTTTTAATTTTGTTATAATGTAGTCCTTCCATCACTTACCATTAGAATTTACAATTGAAAAAGACAGTAAAACTAGAGGGACCAAATTATTCAATGTAGCCTCTGCAATTTGTTTTGAATTTTACTTTGATCCCTTTAGATGTCCATATAGTTTGCCTTGAATTTCACTTTGGTCCCTCTAGTTTTATATGTGATTTTTTTTCATTCAAAATGTTAACAACACATGAAGGAGGGAACATATTGCAACAAAATTGAAAATATAAGGATCAAATTGTTTAAATTAAAATTACAAGAACCAAAGTAACATTTTACTTAAACCAGACGACCAATGGTGTAATTTACCCTAAATAAAATATATGCTTATTGGTTCCAATGGCTTCCATATAAATAAAGATCTCATGACCCTCGCATGTCAATTTGGTTCTTATAGGCCCAATTGCATCAGTTTTATATTTGAATTTTTCACATTGCATCAATTCTAGCCATTTTGCTCTTAATTTGTGTTCAATTTCTCAACAGATAGTTTCAATTGAACTAAATTAAGGAATGTGAAAAATTATAGTGAAAAATTGATACAATTAAAATTATAAGAATCAAATTGACACAAAAAACAAATTACAAGAAAGACGGATTGTTTGTCCAAAAATATTAAGAAATAAAATTTGTTATTCTACAAATACTCTAACTAGATGTATCAGGCTAGCTCATGAAATTTTAAAGGGGAAAACTCTAAAGCTTGAACTTTATAATAAAATAAATTTTTAATTTTTTTATTTTAAATCTTAATGTTTTGATTTGTTTTCAATTTAAACTATTTGTTTATTTTTTATTAAAGAAATTTAATGAAAAAATAATATTTTAATCATTAAACTTAATGTGAATAAATGATGAATGCAAGTGTATTGATTATATTTACTTTTATTAATATTTGGTTTGGATGTCAATGAATGGGTGAATGGGTATTGTTTAAATTTATTTAAATTAATATTTCAATCTGAATGAATTAGATGCAAAACAATGAATTTGTGGATTGTTATGATACAGGAATGTCACAAAAATAGTTCTTAGTCATTTGCAAGACCAAGACACTGTCACAAATAATTAAATTATTTTTTTACAATTTGTTTGTACTGCTAGTCCTCGTGCTTTTTGTTTCCTTGGCTTTTGCAGTTCACTATGAAAAAAAAATAATCCGATCTTAAAAAAACATTCAAATCTTAAACCCGTACATTTTACTTAATAAATATAGACTATTAATTTTTTATTTTTTCTTGAAGAGATTAAATTATTTAGATTCTTTTAATTATTATTTAACAAAATTTTAATATAATTATTGGATAATTCTAATTAATATTTTATATCCTAAGTCCAATTCAAATATTAAATGGGCACAAAATCTCACCACAACCTAATCCTATGAGCTAAATATCGGATTAATTACTAATTAGTCCTATTAAGTAAACTTAAATACTAGGGCAAATTACAAACACCCCCTCGAGATTTGCTGAAAATACAAATTCTCCCCTGAGGTTTGAGAAATTACATCCCGCCCCCTGAGGTTTATATTTCCATAACAAATTGCCCCCGAGGTTTTTATTTTCATACAGATTTCCCCCTAATTTCTCCTAATTTGTTATGAAAATTTGACCCTCAGGGGGCAATTTGTAATTTCTCAAACCTCATGGGGGAATCTGTATTTTTATCAAACCTCGAGGGCGGTGTTTGTAATTTGCCCTAAATAGTAATAGGTCCTATTGACTTTTGGAATGCACCAATAGGTCCTACAATATCTATATTGCCATTAAATTTATTCCCTCAGTAAATTTCTTTCTTTTATTATCTTCTCTCTTTTTCTATAAATTTTTTTATCTTCTTCTCTCTCTCTCTCTCTACCATTTTTCTAGAGTGCTTTACACCGCCACCATCTACCTCTGTCGTCGCCGCACTACCATCGTTACCGCCATCGTTGCAACACCACCACTATCGCCATACCGTCCACTCACTACTACTGCCGTCATTGTTTGGCCACTACCACCACCACCATCATTCACCAACGTTCACCAATCACCTTCATTATTGTCGATCTATACTCTATTTTCGCTGATCTACACTCTACCACCTTCATCCATCGCCGTCAACCCCGCACACTTCTTCGCATTGTCTTCTTCCTTTGTTTCCATCATCGATGACTTTCAGATCTAGCCATTTTCAACTCAGATGTTCACTAATGCCTTTAGATCAGATCATTTTTTTATGTCGATTTAATCATGACATGGTTGTCGAAACTCCTACCAATGAGATCGGGTCTCTCTCTATCTATGTATCTGTGTATGTGTGTGTGTTGATGGATCTCCATTAATCTCTTTAGGCCCAAAGTATACAATTTGTTTAAAAGGACAATTATCTGTTCAAATCAACCTATATGTCTATTTCTTGAAATCACCCAATTTGTCTATCTGTTGAAATTCACCAAGCCTATTTTCTTATCTATTGGAATTCATTAAACTACCTATCTATTAAATATCATACATTTCACTAACTCACCACTACCATTTGTTGCTGCAAGCCACCGGTCACTAGTCACCACGACTTTTTCAGCAATTTTTCTAGCCAATTTTTCAGTCCCAGTGACTTTTCCGACATGTTCTTATCACCAAATAAGATTCTACCTTAGATCTAATACCTTATACCCTTTCAATTGGACTTTTCACTTAATTTTTTCTTATTATTACTTTCAATGTTACTGTATATAACATTTATAATTATTTATTACATCTTAACAAATACTAACATTTGCCTAAAAGAAAGGACTTTGACGTCGTTGAAGCAAGGAATCACTCAAATCAATGGGGAAAATCTTTGTACACACCAAAAGGATGTGAAATAGTTAGTAGATTGAGGAGGACAAAAGAGGAGGTAAATTTCAAAAATTAAGCAAAATATATTACTTCACTGCATAAAGTGAATTGTAAAAGAATCTAATTATCAAACAGAAAGAGTGAAAGAAAATAGGACATTGACAGGGTTGATTACAGTTAAGACTGCAAATGCAACGAGCTGTTTGTGAATTGATTCGCGTCGGCTTGTTAAGGGTTCGGCTCAGCTCGGCATGACTCGTTTAATAAATGAGCCGAGTTCAAGTTCGAATAAGTTCGGCTCATCAAGATCGACTTATCTTTATTTAAATTATATATAAATATATTATTCATATATTAAATAATATACAAATATATAAATAATATATTTAACTAATCAATTAGCAACTATCTGAGATGGATTACATATTTATACAAATATATAAATAATATAAATACGAAAAAAAATCTTGTCAAGTTGAGCCAAACTTGAGTATCATTAATATTAACGAGCCGAACTCGAGTCTGATCAGTTATCAAGTCAAGCTCGAACTCAATAAACGAGTCAAACTCAATAAGTAAATGAGTCAAGCTCAAACTCAACAAAACTCGACTCGATACGACTCATTTACAACCATAATTACAGTTTTGGTTGGACTATCAATTTAGTTTTAGGCAGTGATTTATAGAAAGACAAAGAAGAAAGAATAAATGTGAAGAGGAATTTCACGCACTACAAGAATTTCACTCTGCGAGGAAGATATATGCCACTTTACTTTTCAATTTTTAGTGGGCCATCCTCTCAAACTTCAAAATAACTAATTCTAGTTCTAGTTACGATAGTAATTTTCAATTTTTAATGGGGCATTTTCTGGAACTTCAAAATTACTAGATCTAGTTTTAATTCCGGTATTAATTTTAAGGATCACTGTAGAAATTTTTGGCATTAGCGACGTTTAAAAAACACCACTATAGGTCTTAAAAACGCCGTTAAAGGCTAAAGTGACGTTTATAACTTGCGTCGAGGATACGGCCGCCGTCTTAGGTTTATGACGTTTATTATACGTCACTAATGACTTTAGCCGACACTTTTTAAAACGCCGCAAATTCTCAAACATCCGTTATGTAAAACCGTCATAGTTAAATGCTGACGTCACATGATGTCATTTAGTGACGTTTTTAAAAAACGCCATGTTTTCCGTTACAGTTACCACTGACATCATATGACGACATTTAGTGACGTTTTTCCAAAAACGCCATCTTTTCTCCTTATTTTTTTTTAAAAAATAACACTGCTATTTGTAGAAAGAAAAAATATAAATAAATTTTATTTGCACTCACTAAATCTGCAAAATAATGCTTCTCAAAAAAAAAAAGCAGCAAAATAAGGATTCAATGGTCAAATTGCACTATAGCTAAATAAGGTCAAATCTAAAAATCAAGGATTCTATACAGAACACACAAACTAAAAATAAACCAAACAAGTTTAATTCCTCTTCCATCCTCTTATAGATTGCTAAAATTTTACATTTGACAAACAATAGAGTTGGCATAAGGACCAAGGATTCCCGTCTCTTTATACATTGCCAAATAAAGGTTACGCATGTTGTTGATTTCCCATCATTGTAGACCCAGTCATCTTGTTACGGAATTGTAAGTAATTGATCAAAGGTTATGCCTTGCCTTTCAGTCTCAACTAGAATTCCATACACGTCCAAATCCTAAGAAGAGAAAGTAAAAGAACAAAATAAATAATAAGAAATAAGGTGCAAAATGCAAATGTGACAACCATCACAATAACTGGAATGGTTCACAAAAATAATTACTGCTATTAGAAATTAAAAGGCATAATGTTGATCCTAAGTCAACTTAAACAGCTACTAATGCTTCAGTTTTCCATACTAAATTGTACAACATGTTTTTCAGAATATATGTTGACCATAACAAAGTTGGTTTTAGAGTTGTAACTATATTTTAATCTCTTTTTTTCTTTGGTTGAGATCATTTGAAGTGAACACAGTTTCTCCCCATCACAAGCTTCGCATCAAACCTAACTGGGAGTGTTTCCCTTGCTTCTTTCTACAAGGAACATAAAAATCCAGGTGCAACATTGTGCTGAGTCTCAAATCAAGTATTATTCAATCATTTCCTCCTTCCTAATGCCAACATGCATAGTTAAATACAACACAATTTTTTCAACTTTATCCCACATCAGAGGATAAAAGTCCCATCTGTATGATAAATACCCATTGAAATTTAAACTGCCTACCACAAAGATGGAAGTAATTTACCAATACAACAATACACAGATTCTCAGCAACATCACGCTACTGGGTGATGAAGGGTTGGTGTGTTGGGAAAGATGAAAGGGTACTCTGTCATTGCACAACAGTTTTTTGCATTCAAGAATAGAAAAAGTACCTCAGTTCCAAGCCACTTATTTAGAGCTTCATTCCACATATTTGCAGCATATGCTGGCTGCACTCTAGTCCACATAGACATGACAGAAATGACCTGTGAACAGAGTCTGCCAGTTAGAAATTTAGCAAAGTTCTCAACATTCTCGCATTTATTCACATGTAATGCAAATGAATGATGGCATCAAGTACATTTTCACCGACAAAAATGAAACAGTGGAGATGACTGTTAAAGCACAAAAAAATAAAACAAGAACGAAAAAAGTGACTCCTAAAATTAATAATTTTGGCAAACTATGCATACTACAAGTCATGCTAGGCTGCTCATCCATTTGCCATTTGTTATTCTGGCAAACTATGCATGTGCACTTTCAACACACTATCCACATGTTACCTATGTAATGAAACCATTATAATTCCAAAGAAATGACCATAATAGAACCATATCACCAAATCCAATCAAACCAGAAGGCTTCTGAGCCAACCTTTTATAACAGATTTCTATAGAAGAATAAAAAGAAAAAGGATGAACACAATAATACATATTCCAGCTCTGCTTCTTCCTCCTAAGATTCAAATTTCAAAGTATGGTCTTAGGCAGAGAAATAATAATCCCAGGTAATCCTATAAGGTGTTACAAAAACATACAGATCCATACAGGTCCAGCAGTGAGCTGCAGAAGTCTGTGGAAAGAAAAAGAAAGTTAAGAAAACCAACATTGAAAGAGTGGCATGACAAACAAGAAAATTAGGCATATATTCAAAATTGAAACTCGTAAGTCCAAAATAAACTCTGAATATATGTGAGTGTGGAGGCTGTTTGTAGATGCAGCCAATTGGCTCACACTTGAATATCAAATTTTAATTTCAAAATGGTTAGGCCAAATACATTAACATGGTCATTTTACCATGTTAATGAACAAAATTTGTTACTGCCTCCCAAAAGAGTTTCACCTACATTTGTATATGCTTTCCAAAGCCTGTAAAGGCTTGTTAAAACAAAACACACCTAGATAACGGCCAGGTTTGTTTCAAGAGTGCTTGGTTTACACTTATTTAAGTTAAGCATCATTATTTGCTCCATCAATAAGCCTGTTATCCACCCGGCTGATCGTCTTAAATTACCAGAATCAAAATTCAGATCATACCCTCGAGTAGAAGACTTTAACAACTAAAAAGTTCCACATGCTTATATCTCCATGTCTAAAGTGAAACATGTTACTCTTTTAAATCCAATATATTGTATGGTATAATAGGTAATTAAAATGTGCACATCCGAATGCACATAAAGGAAGTGTTGAGAGAGGGCCAGTGGAGTTTATTCCCCTTTTGCAATTCACTTGATATTCGTTTTACTACTGTAAGACATATTGAGAGAGGGCCTACCTCATTTAAGTTATAACTTGACTCTCGAAGTCTCTCACTCCAGAAATTAATGTCCCAGTGGGTCAATTCTTCAGATTCTACAGCGCCTTGACTTTTAGCAAAATCTTTGAGCTCCCGCATGTCTTTGATAATTGAAAGAACAACCAGGAAAAAAAAAATAATAAAGAGGTTTTTAGGGAAAACTTTATTTTTTGGTCATGAACAATTCCATAACTAGAGCATCCATGATATCTATATGATTGATTGCTATAATTAGGTGAGTGAAGAAAGATTCTACACTAATAAACCTCTATAATGGATACATACGCCATTAGGATAGAAAAAAGGTTGAAGACACAAACCAATAGGACACAAAAAGAATTAGCAGACGGAGAAACCTTGAGACCTCCTTCAAGTAATATTTATGAAACTTGAGTAAAATACGAATTTTTCCCCAAAAGGAAGGCAGATATTAATTATCAAAAAAAAAAAAGGGCAGAGATTAGTAAATACAGTGTCACTAAAATCCCATTGAGAAAGGAACCATGTATAGTTTAAGTCAAAAAATTCTTACCCATGAACTATTACTAGCCATTATAGCCCCCTGGACATGATTAATGTTTAAAGCAAACTTCACATTCATCATGTAAATATATACTCATAAGAGAGATTACAAACATTTCGAATATGGAGAGCACCACCTGAACTTGTTAAAAGGTACAAAATAAAAATGTTATTAATGCAAGAACACATTAATTATGTAAAAACAATAAATAAATAAAATGAAGTAGTTGTTTCACCACCAGACAAACTATTCATTATTACTTGTGAAGATCAATTACAGCCTTCTTACTAACAATGCAACTATATAATTAGAAAAGCCTAATAATGTATTTAACTTGTAGGCGACACGAGCTGTAGTGCATGGCCATTTCTTTCAACATGGAGATTGTGTTGAATCAATGACATTGGAACATGTCTTCTCAATCTACTTGAACTTGGTGATTGGAACAAGAAAAGGGTAAAAGATCAATACTAACTGAGAAGGACATCATAATTCGTAAGAAGTTCAGGTGGCATTCATGAGGAAGTTGCCTTCCAGCTAAAATTTCTTCATCTGGAGAGAACATACATGCCTTAGTAGATATCAATTCAAGAAAACAATATAATCTAATTTTTGCCCTTTCAAAATTGGGCATATATCAGAGATCAATTCTTCAAACTAGCAAAATAAATATTGATTTATTACCGAAATCTGTTGCACCCTCCAGTTTGTCATCATGTTCCTCATTATTGATTTCAACTGGTTCATACTATGATGATCCAAACAAAAATTAATGAGTAGGGCCACAAAGAACAAAGCATGTAGACAACGAGATATATTAGTCAATTTGCTATTACCAAATCCAAAGAAAACTTCGAGTCCTGAAATCATTGTGTGAGAATTTTGGATTCTATGATTCAGAATGGGACAACAACTAACTACTAAGTAATATATATTCAAATGAAAGCTCTCTATTAGACTATTACCAGGTGGATCAATGAATGATAGGGACCTAGAATTCTAGGACTCTCTTTGCTATTGTTTACTATTGAATGAATTAAAGAGGCCTCAAACAATGTTGGGTTACCAAGTACAAGTCACTACCCAAAAAAAAAAAATCTCTTCATTTTTTAAATATTGGGAAAAATGAAAATAAATAAATAAATAAATAAATAAATAAAAAGTTGGGAAAATTCTGTGTTTATGAAACTTTGGGTTTTATTTCAGCATGCTGCCAAGCTTATTGCTAATAATGATATAATCTATGAAGCACAGACACAGACACAGACACGGACACGAACACAGACACGGGACATGACAATTTCCAAAAAATAAGGACATGGACATGGACACAGCAAGGTACACGGCGATTTTTTTTTTTAAATATATTTTTATGTGTTATGTAGACTCATATTACATTCATCTTAAATCAAAATTAACAAACACTAACGTAGTAACATTAATTCAATAAATATAACCATTATAAATTAAAACTAAAAGACAAGTCAAAAAAAAAAACCAGAAAAGAGCAAAACAGCAGCAAAAACAGGAGCAAGAAAACAAGGGCAAAAAAAAAACAGGGGCTGGGCTGAAGTTACCTTCTTGTTGCTGCAAAAAACAAAAAAACAAGGGCAAAAAAAAAAAGGGGGGGGGCTGGGCTGAAGTTACCTTCTTGTTGCTGCACTTCGGTGAGTGTCCTTTGTTTGGCTTACTTAGATTCATGGTCTAACAAAAAAAAAAACCTGAAACTTTGTATTGGCCTACTTAGATTTATGGTCTACAAAAAAAGGGTTTTTTTTTAAAAAAAAAACCAGTCCCAATTTGGTGCACACTGTTGAAATACATCTTTAACCCAGCCTAATAGCCCAGATGCCCTCTTGCATGCCCAGCACCTAAAAGCATCTCACCGGGAACAGCTCCACTCTTAGGAGGGAACTTGATTATGTGAGTAGGATCTTTGGGAGAAGAGAGATATCCGGGAGTTCGATGATATGAACCTGAGGAACCATTATCATCAACCACTGGCCCCGCTCTAAAGTCTGGGGACGTGATCCACAGTCCTCAAACAAACCCTCCATCCAAAATTTCGTTTGGTGCAGTGAGATCGTGAATTATTCAAATAAAAACCATTATGAATGAAAAGTAACGATGAGCTCAGTTGTTCAAAAAAAAAAATTATTATTTGCTGTTATAATAAAAAAACTGTTTGTGTTCATATTTGGGATTAAAAAAAAAAAACAAAACAAAAAAAAAAAAAAACATACCTAATATGAAAAGATCCTTGTGTATTCCTTAAGGTACTCTTTTTGCTGGAAGGAGAGGAGAGAGAATGGCTGGACTTACCAAACTATGTGCACAATAACGTGTGCAAGGCAGAGTATTTGTAGAGCAAAGGATTTTGCTTGAATGTGTCTCTCTAAGAATGATAGTTTATATAGGATTGAAGTCTTGTTCCAAGAGTTCTAGGTTTATGCAAAAACAGTTTTGTGTAAAGCCCTATCCCACAAGGATTCTAAATATATATATATATATATATAAGAGGTTGGATATTTTTGAGATTGTGGAGCTTACAAAGGTGAAGTCTACAAAAAGAGCCCATACAACAGCCAGCCCATTTAAAAAAAAAATCCATGATGGCCTACAAAAAAATCTATTGTAAAAAAAAATAATAATAAAAATGTGGCAAGTTGGAGGCCCACAAAAGAAAAGGCCCAATTAAAAAAATGGTGGCCTAGAAAAGGAAAGGTCCATTGTATAAAAAAAAAAAGTGGCAAGTTGGAGGCCCACAAAAGAAAAGGCCCAATTAAAAAATATGGCCTAGAAAAGGAAAGGTCCAAATGGCTAAAAAAAAAAAAAAAAAAAAAAAAAAAAAAAATCTGCTGTGAAAAGAAATGGTGGCAAGTTGAAGGTCCACAAAAGAAAAGTCCAATTAAATCTTGGACCTTACTCATGACCCTTTAAAAAAAAAAAAAAAAAAAAAAAAAAAAATCAAGTCCACAAAAAGGACCCATACAACAGAAGTAACTGGCCCATGGACTATAAAGGGCAATTAACCTTTTATTTTTATTTTTATTTTTTTAAAAAAAAAGATCAAGTCCACAAAAAAGGACCCATGCAACAAAAGTAAAAGGGCTCATGAAAAAGTTGTCAACCAAAAAAAAAGAAAAAAAAGAAAAAAAAAAGGTTAGGGACCAAAGCAAAGAAATAATCTCATCCAAGACCTAAAGATCATTCAGATAAAAGTGCCAAATTGTCGTGACTCGCATAGTTAAGAAAATTCACTTGTGCAAGTCACGAGGGGCATTTGTTGGCACATAAATTTTAAACCAAATTTATGTTTAAATTTCAAATACAGTCAATGACACACATAGAGCCTACGATAAGATTGTTGTAGGCAATCACTTCCCAAAATGATTAACTTGCTCCATTGAAGTGTATAAATAAAACAACGTCGTATCTTAACGACGTTATTCAAGATGCTCAAATGACACGTGGAGCCTGCGAAAGAGGACACCTGTAGAGCCTACAGCAAAGACACCACACAGGATGAAACCCCAAAGATCAATCCGGTTAATCAGATATACGATTAATCAGATAGCGCTATTATTCAAAATTCAAATAGGCGCTATCATTCAATTTGAAATTCAAAATGAAGATGAAGCGTTCCTATCACCTGATGGCCCTCCATAAATATGAGGACCATCACACAAGACGAGGGATCGGAAAGAATCAGAAGCGAAAAGATCAGAGAGAGAGAGAGAAAGAAATTGAGAGCTAAACAAATCGTTACAAGAAGAAGAAGATAAGCCTAGAGAACTCAAGATTCTACGCTAATGGCGATGAATAGGTAAAGGGTTCCAAACCCAAACTGTATTTTGTATTCTAGGGTTCAAAACCCATAACAATCTCAATAAAATATTTCTTTTTTTTAAATTGTCTTTTGTTGTTTATTTTGTTTTTTTTCATTAATCGGAGGTTTCATTTGTATAAAATGTGTAATTAACGATCTGAAATACAGATCGGAAATAAGAACCTGTTATTCAAATAATCAACACTGTTTATTCCAAAAAACTAAACAGTGGACATTTGTAACGTAAATTTTGAAATATGCTGAAACACTTCATGTTTTAAAATTTGTGTCTACAAATTCTGGCACGCCCAGTGGGACCTTATTTCTCCTCCCATCTTTTGAAGAACAAAAATATATATATATATATATATAGTTGAAACTTACTGACGTATTCTTTTGTTATAGGAATGCTGAAGCAACTGTTAGGAGACAAACCTACACTCCAGTGGTTCTGAAATCACCAAGGGGAATGCTGAAGCAACTGTTAGGAGACAAACCTACAATCCAGTGGTTCTGAAATCACCAAGGGTGGAGGTAGCACCCATCACCCAAGGGGCTCCGGAGCGAATGCTCTTGGCTGTCCCAAAGGTAGAGCCAACGAAATCCTGGAAAGATGTACTTCTTTCCCCTGCCACCCAAGGGGTTCCAGAGCGAAAGCTCTTGGCTGTCCCGAAGGTAACTGGTGTGACGAAGAAAGTCACACTAATCTAGAAAGCTGAAAGTTTGAGAAAGATTACTGAAGATTATGTGAAAGCGTCAAAGCAATACGCAATTGTGAGGGCTACAACCCGAATGAAGAGCTTTCTAATTTAGGCAAAGGAGGCTAATCAGTTTGCAACTACGACTTTTGTTGCAGCTTCAACGGGGGCAACAAAAAATGTTGTGGCCCAACTACTCAAAAGGGTAGAAGACTCCATTAAAATGGTGGAGTCTGCCCAGAAGAAAGCTTCTGTTGAAAACATGGCCATCCTTAGGGCCATTGGGAGGAGGGTAATGACCCAAACTCCTGTTGATAGAAAAAAGGCCCTTGTTGTTAAAAAAACAGTTGATTCCTACGAACCAATAGTTCTGTTCAGAGCACAAAATCGGTCAAACCAAATCTCAGTCAACTCTCAGGAGCCAAAGGAACATTCGTTGGCTCGACAAGGTTCGAACAAGGAACACCCGTTGGCTCGACAAGGTTCAAATAAGGAACACCCGTTGGCCCGACAGAATAGAGAACACCCGTTGGCCCGACAGAATAAGAAACACCCGTTGGCCCAGCGGGATTTGAATCAACATCAATTGACTCGCTCTAAAAATGTAGGGACTGTTTTGAAAATTCATGAGGAATTTGCAAAGGCACAAACGGTTCCTTCTATGCCCTTAGGGGCTCGACTTGATATGTCATCCGGTCCAGTTTCGAAAAGACAAAGGCGAAGAAGAAATAAGGCCTTAAAGAAATTGGAACTAAGAACAGTGGCAATAAATGTTATAGAAGCTATTGAAAGGGCTCTCTCGAAAGATGAACCCCAAAAACAAATTGAAAGTCCTGTCTTTGTCGGAAAATCCAAGGTGGAGGAGGGTAAGCAACCCTTGGGAAATATTTCTACTTTGGTTGAACTATCTATGGAGGGAATAAGAAAAGGGCATGTAACAAGGTCCATAACCCGTCAAGATCAAAACAAAGCATCAGATGCTTCAAATATGAGTAATGTTGTGGGGGTTGATAATCCTTTATACAAACAAGATGATTCTATCTCGTTTGTTTCAACGAATATTCGAAACAATGAATTGAAAGATATCAACGAAGTCGCAGTTATGATGACTGAGGTTGAGAAAGAAGGTGAAAATTCGCAGGTCCAGCAAGACCAAGGTCTCAAGGAAAAAATGGTGGCCCTACAGGAACAACTTGAGAGAAGAGAACGGGAAATGGCTGCTATGTTGGAGCAAATGCAACAGTTGCAGGCCCAAATGACAGGACCAGGAAGTGCACCCAAACAAATGACACAACCTGTTGTGGGAACATCTGTAGGCATACAAAGTACACTAGCCCCAGGGGGCAATGGTCCTTGTTACTCCGATCTAACCAGTGGTGGTATGAATCCATTGCTCATGGCCATGATTGATGATATGGTGAGGAGACAAGTAAAGAAAGTCAAAGAAAAAGATGATGAGAACTTTCGAATAATTACAAAACCTTACCCAGCATGGGTAGATGCTGTTCCATTCCCTTCTGGTTTTTCCCAACCAGATTTCAAAATGTTTGATGGAACAGGAGATCCAAGACAACATATACAAACTAAGAAAAGTATTCGAATCATAAGATTCAATAATCTCTAAAATACGACTTTAAACATCCAAAAAGTATAACTACAAGTTGAAAATCAATTAGTCTAATATTTAGTCCAAAATAATGAATTGACTAGGCCATGTTGCATCTTGAAGATCATACATTTTATGAGTAGAACGAAACAACGATACGTTGACTATTACGTGGTTTACCGATACTTTCCAACACATAGATCCAAGAGTCACATGATGCACCTTTGACTATAGATTTCATTGCAAGATGGCGAGCTTTGACATTTGCTTGTCCTCAAAAGTTTACACAAATAGAGTTAATTCGGATGTGCCTTAACAACTTCCGACATGAGCTCTCTACGGCTCTTATGGCTCAAACTTTTGAAGGATTCAATGATCTATGCACTAAAGCTCATGACATGGAGCTGCATTTAGCTAAACGAAGGAGGCCTAGGGCCGTTGAAAGGGTTGAGTCCTCGACTGCAGCTACAATCGAAACCAGAAAGAAGGGTCCCGTTGTAGTAGGGGCTAAAAAGCCCAAGGAATTTAAAAAGGTGACTATGAAAGAGAGGTTGGAGAAAAAATATTCTTTCATGGATGATCTGGTCGAAGACCTATTTGAAGATCTGTTGGAGCAAAAGTTGATTGCTCTCCCTGAGGTGAAAAGACCACATGAGGTAAGAAAGACCAATGATCCAAAGTATTGCCCCTACCATCGTTTGATTAGTTATCCGATAAAAGAGTGCTTTGTTCTGAAAGATAAAATTCAAGAACTTTTGGACTCCAAGATCATTGAGCTCCCTCCTCAAGAGAAAGCATCTGCTAACCCAATCACTATCGACAATGATAATGAATGGGTTGTTTATCAGTCAAAAAGCATGAAGAAAAAACAAAATGCCACAGTGAAAGTTAGAAGTGTGGTTGATTCAACAACACAAGGGCCAAAAGTTTCCAAAAAGAAAAAAATCAAAAGTTTCTAGGAAACTAAAAAAAGCCAGAGTAAATAAGAGAAAAGGAAAAAAAGAACCCAAAGAAGGAAAAGGGGGAGAAATTGGTCCCTGATGAGCAGTTAGAGCAAGATCCTCTTGTCCCAGTTACATTGGAGGAATTTCTACCTTCAAAATTTCAATCTGTGGAGTTGCAGACATACTTTGATAAGAGAAGGGAGGAAAAGTTTACTTTGGCCCCTTGCCTAACCATCATTGTTTTGAGTGATAGCGAGGAAGATGAGGGTGAAATTGGTTCAAATCCCCGATGAGCAGTTAGACCAAGGTCCTCTTGTCCCAGTCACATTGGAGGAATTTCTACCTTCAAAATTTCAATCTGTGGAGTTGCAGACATACTTTCATAAAAGAAGGCAGGAAAAGTTTACTTTGGCCCCTTGCCTAACCATCATTGTTTTGAGTGATGGCGAGGAAGATGAGGGTGAAGTTGGTTTAAAAGTTAGGGAAGGAGATTGCATTACATCTCCTATCTGCATACCTGACTCACCAGAGCATACACCAACTTCTCCAGAATACACACCAGCCTCACCAGAGTATACACCAGCTTCTCCGGAAAACACAACAGAAGCCTTTTCTCCAAAATATTCGCCAGTACCACCAATGTACTATCAAAGCACTCCAGAATATGTAAGGGGGGCAGAACAAGGAGACACCGGGTGTAGGTCCGACTCTGAGCTTGTGAAAAAGGCGAAAAAACGACTACACTTCAAGGATGATAAGGTGAATAGCGGGTGTATGTCGGATGATGAAGTATGGAAGCATTCAAGTAAACAAGCAAAGTCATCTCAAGTTGAGGATCCTAATGAAGATTGGGAACTTGATTTTTCGTCTGATGGTTCACCATACACATCCCCAGCTAGGACATACGATGGAGAAAGTGTATCAAGTGACCACTTTGACTTTCCTTGTAATGTCATCACTGTGGATGTAAATTTTGAAGAGCGAGAAATACATATCATTCGCAATCCAGGTGATGATGAGAAAGCAAAAATTGAAGCTAGAAGAGAAACGGAACATCAGGCAAAAGTAACAGTCGCTTTGAAAGATGAGGGTTTTGAAGCCCATCAAAATTTGAGTATTGAAAGAAATCAAATTTCTGGACACCCTTTCCCTAATTGGGTCGAATGGGTTCAGTTTCCACGAGGATATGCAGTACCTCGTTTTCCTTTATATAATAGGACAGGTTGTCCAAGGCGCCATTTGGTTCATTTCCTTGCACAATGTGGAAATACAGTAAAAAGCCAGGCGTTACTTCTACGACAGTTCGTTCTTTCTTTAGAAGGATGGGCAGCGGATTGGTACTTCAGCCTGCCACCTAATTCAATCCCAGATTGGGACACCATGGCTGATCGATTCTATAGGACATTTTATAAACCATGGCCAATAGAAATTGAGATGTCAGAACATTTGGATGACGAAGGTACATCTTCTCAAACATATGATTTCATAGAAGGCACAATTGAGGAGAAGATTGAAACTGCCCTTGACCTTCGAGAGATGGGCACTTATCGCCCAAGGGATTTGTTCCCTTTATGGGTAGAGCAAACACCATTTCCTGAAGGATACGAACTTCCAAATTTTGTCCTATATGAGGGGTATGGAGATCCTCAAAAATATATTAGGCGTTTTTTGAAACAGTGTGGGGAAACAGCTCAAAATGAAGCACTTTGCCTAAAACAATTCCCCCTTTCCTTAGAGGGGATCGCCTTTGACTGGTATTGCTCCCTCGATGGAGTCGCGGTGCCTAGTTGGGAGGCCATGAAGAATGGTTTTGAAGAATCTCAATGCTTTTATAGGCGTGACTCCCGGTACCTAAGAAATGGGAGAAGAATGCAGCTTCAGGAAGATGGAGATGTGATTGATGATGATGATCACCCTACAGCTGGACCAGTTAACATGGTCCAAATAAGTGAGGGAATAAAAGAAGTTGAGGTCAACGGAAAGGCGGTTGCCGAAGTATGCCAGACTTACTTGACCTACAGGAGGAAATTACAAAATCCTCAAGACCCTCAAACATCAGAAGTTCCACAGGTTTTGCTGGAGGAGGAGCAAGTGAAATATGATGTGCTAGCTCATCTAAAGAAAATTCCAGCATTGTTGAGTGTATATGATGCACTGAAAATGTCTCCAGAGCTTCGAAAGTCTCTAATATATGCCCTGTCCAAGCCAGAGGATTTCCACAAAGAAATCGAGGGTAGAAATCAAGAGAAGGCAACTACATGCATGGCCATGGTAACCTTTGGTGACAAAGACATGTGTGCTGAAATGACAGACCATAATCGGCCTTTGTTTATCACTGGGCTTATCCATGATGTGAAAATTTCTCGAATTCTGGTTGATGGAGGATCTACGGTAAACCTCCTGCCTTGGAGGGCCTTAAACTTTTTAGGGTTTGAATTTCACAACTTCGCCCAAGTCGTTTGGTCATTCAAGGATTTAATCAGAATGAATAATGCCCAATGGGAAAGATTGAACTGCGAACCAAGTTTGGAGATATTGAAGAAAGCACTGAGTTCTTGGTCATTGATGTAGACACCTCCTACAATGCTTTGCTTGGGAGACCATGGATGCATAATCATCATGCAGTGCCATCAACTTATCACCAATGTATCAAGTACCCATTGCCTTTACCCAAAAAAGAGGGGACAATTGTGGCTGACAGTGATCCATTTGGTGAAGTAGAGGCTTATTATGCTGATGCTCGCTTCTATACAAAGACTTCACAAAGAAAGGGAAAAGATGTGAAGAAATCTGAAGATACTCCGAATGTCAAAGACGCTCTAGAGTCTATTCCAGTTTCAACAAAAAGGACTTTTCGATATGTGCCAAAGTCCGAAAGGAAACTGGGGGCAAAGGCTCTAGCCCCAATAAATCCAATTTTGGATCTCAATGGTGAGTTTACGTTACCATTAAGGAAGACAGAATGCACCTATGTAGAGAAATATAATAAGATTGTGGTCCCTTCTAAAGGAAAAGGGTCGAAACCCATCACATTCCACTCGCTTGGAGATGTTGAACAGAAAGTGAAAGTTGAACAAATGCCAGAAGAAAACATCTCGAGTTTTGAGAAGCCTACCTTCAGTGCAGAAATCACACAGATGTTGGTAAAAGTTGGTTTAGATCCTGAAAAAATACCAGGAACAATGACACCCTTTGACTTTGTATTAACACCTTCATAGAGGCAGGCTATCCAGCAAGGCGGTATTATCACCGCTAGGACAGAGGGGTTAGGCTATCAGGGGAATGAGGAAAAATTTCCAGTAAACATGACTATCACTCAAGATGTGTTGGAAGATGTTGACCATGATAAAGCTCAACCTGCACCAACAGAAGAAGCTCTGCAATATATTTCCTTTTTAAGGGAGTATCGTGACATATTTGCATGGAACTACAGTGAGATGCCTGGTCTTAATCCAGAGATTGCAGTCCATAAGCTTGCAATTCACCCTGAGAAACGGCCAGTTAAACAGCCTCAAAGGCGAACTCGACCAGAGCTTACAGCCCAAATTGAAGCCGAAGTCGACAAGCTTATCAATGCAGGATTCATCAGAGAAGTCAAATATCCAACCTGGCTAGCAAACATAGTGCCAGTCAAGAAAAAGAATGGTCAAATCAGGGTTTGCATTTGGTGCCTAGTTGGGAGGCCATGAAGAATGGTTTTGAAGAATCTCAATGCTTTTATAGGCGTGACTCCCGGTACCTAAGAAATGGGAGAAGAATGCAGCTTCAGGAAGATGGAGATGTGACTGATGATGATGATCACCCTACAGCTGGACCAGTTAACATGGTCCAAATAAGTGAGGGAATAAAAGAAGTTGAGGTCAACGGAAAGGCGGTTGCCGAAGTATGCCAGACTTACTTGACCTACCGGAGGAAATTACAAAATCCTCAAGACCCTCAAACGTCAGAAGTTCCACAGGTTTTGCTGGAGGAGGAGCAAGTGAAATATGATGTGCTAGCTCATCTAAAGAAAATTCCAGCATTGTTGAGTGTATATGATGCACTGAAAATGTCTCCAGAGCTTCGAAAGTCTCTAATATATGCCCTGTCCAAGCCAGAGGATTTCCACAAAGAAATCAAGGGTAGAAATCAAGAGAAGGCAACTACATGCATGGCCATGGTAACCTTTGGTGACAAAGACATGTGTGCTGAAATGACAGACCATAATCGGCCTTTGTTTATCACTGGGCTTATCCATGATGTGAAAATTTCTCGAATTCTGGTTGATGGAGGATCTGCGGTAAACCTCCTGCCTTGGAGGGCCTTAAACTTATTAGGGGTTCGAATTTCACAACTTCGCCCAAGTCGTTTGGTCATTCAAGGATTTAATCAGAATGAACAACGCCCAATGGGGAAGATTGAATTGCGAACCAAGTTTGGGGATATTGAAGAAAGCACTGAGTTCTTGGTCATTGATGTAGACACCTCCTACAATGCTTTGCTTCTGGTTGATGGAGGATCTACGGTAAACCTCCTGCCTTGGAGGGCCTTAAACTTTTTAGGGTTTGAATTTCACAACTTCGCCCAAGTCGTTTGGTCATTCAAGGATTTAATCAGAATGAATAATGCCCAATGGGAAAGATTGAACTGCGAACCAAGTTTGGAGATATTGAAGAAAGCACTGAGTTCTTGGTCATTGATGTAGACACCTCCTACAATGCTTTGCTTGGGAGACCATGGATGCATAATCATCATGCAGTGCCATCAACTTATCACCAATGTATCAAGTACCCATTGCCTTCACCCAAAAAAGAGGGGACAATTGTGGCTAACAGTGATCCATTTGGTGAAGTAGAGGCTTATTATGCTGATGCTCGCTTCTATACAAAGACTTCACAAAGAAAGGGAAAAGATGTGAAGAAATCTGAAGATACTCCGAATGTCAAAGACGCTCTAGAGTCTATTCCAGTTTCAACAAAAAGGACTTTTCGATATGTGCCAAAGTCCGAAAGGAAACTGGGGGCAAAGGCTCTAGCCCCAATAAATCCAATTTTGGATCTCAAGGGTGAGTTTACGTTACCATTAAGGAAGACAGAATGCACCTATGTAGAGAATATAATAAGATTGTGGTCCCTTCTAAAGGAAAAGGGTCGAAACCCATCGCATTCCACTCGCTTGGAGATGTTGAACAGAAAGTGAAAGTTGAACAAATGCCAGAAGAAAACATCTCGAGTTTTGAGAAGCCTACCTTCAGTGCAGAAATCACACAGATGTTGGTAAAAGTTGGTTTAGATCCTGAAAAAATACCAGGAACAATGACACCCTTTGACTTTGTATTAACACCTTCATAGAGGCAGGCTATCCAGCAAGGCGGTATTATCACCGCTAGGACAGAGGGGTTAGGCTATCAGGGGAATGAGGAAAAATTTCCAGTAAACATGACTATCACTCAAGATGTGTTGGAAGATGTTGACCAAGATAAAGCTCAACCTGCACCAACAGAAGAAGCTCTGCAATATATTTCCTTTTTAAGGGAGTATCATGACATATTTGCATGGAACTACAGTGAGATGCCTGGTCTTAATCCAGAGATTGCAGTCCATAAGCTTGCAATTCACCCTGAGAAACGGCCAGTTAAACAGCCTCAAAGGCGAACTCGACCAGAGCTTACAGCCCAAATTGAAGCCGAAGTCGACAAGCTTATCAATGCAGGATTCATCAGAGAAGTCAAATATCCAACCTGGCTAGCAAACATAGTGCCAGTCAAGAAAAAGAATGGTCAAATCAGGGTTTGCATTGATTTTCGTGATCTCAATGAGGCTTGTCCTAAAGATGACTTTCCTTTGCCCATCACTGAACTTCTTGTAGATGCAACTACTGGGTATGAAACCTTGTCTTTTATGGATGGATACTCAGGATACAATCAAATCCGAATGGCACCTAAATATGAAGAAATGACTGCATTCAGGACTCCGAGAGGAGTCTTTTGCTATAAGGTAATGCCTTTTGGCCTGAAAAATGCTGGGGCCACGTATCAAAGGGCGATGACTATAATTTTTGGTGATATGCTCCATGACACCATCGAATGCTATGTTGATGATCTTGTCGTCAAGACAAAGGAAAAGGAAAACCATGTGGAAGATTTGAGAAAAATCTTCGAACGTTTGAGGAGGTACAAACTCAAGATGAACCCACTAAAATGTGCATTTGGAGTTTCATCAGGAAAATTTCTTGGGTTTGTGGTTCGAAACAAAGGGATTGAAATTGATCCTACCAAGATTAAAGCCATTGCCGAAATGCCTCCTCCACGAAATTTAAGGGAATTGAAGGGGCTACAAGGGAGATTGGCCTATATCAGAAGATTTATTTCTAACTTGGCTGGTCGATGTTTGCCGTTCTCAAGATTGATGAAAAAGGGTGTTCCATTTGAATGGGATCAGCAGTGCCAAAATGCTTTTAACAGTATTAAGGAGTATCTTTTGAAGCCTCCAGTATTTATGAGCCCAATAAAAGGAAAACCACTTTTGTTGTACATAACAGCCTTGGATTGTTCGTTAGGGGCATTGTTGGCACAACATAATGAGCATGGGAAAGAAAATGCCTTGTATTACTTGAGCCGTACTTTGGTTGGGGCAGAGGTCAATTACTCCCCTATCGAAAAGACATGTCTTGCCTTGGTGTTCGCCTTGCAAAAACTAAAGCACTATGTCTTGGAACATGAAGTCAAGTTGATATCAAGAGCAGACCCCTTGAAATATATACTCTCACGGCCCATACTTTCAGGGAAAATTGCAAAGTGTGCTGTAATTCTCCAACAATTCGCAATTGAATATGTTTCCCAAAGAGCTATAAATGGGCAGGCTCTAGCAGATTTTTTGGCAGCACATCCTATACCTGATGACTCACCTCTAGTAAGTGATTTACCGGATGAAGAGGTTATGCAAGTAGAAATTCAAAAAGGATGGGAGATGTATTTTGATGGAGCTTCAAGGAGTCCAGATGGCAAAAAGCAAGAAAATCCTAAAAACAATAAAGCTGGAATTGGAATTGTGTTTGTGACTCCAGACAATGCTATAATCACCCATTCTTTCGCCTTAAGTGAAGGATGCTCCAATAATGAGGCAGAATATGAAGCTGTAATTGCTGGATTACAATTGGCATTACAAATTCCTATTGAAAAACTCTCAATTTATGGAGATTCGGAACTGGTGGTAAAGCAACTCCGTGGAGAATACATTGTTAAGAAAACAAGTCTCATCTCGAATCATGAAAGGGTTGATCAATTGCTTTCGCAATTCAGAAAAACACATATTTTCCATGTGAAGAGAAGAACAAATGCTCGAGTTGATTCACTTGCAAGTTTGGCTGCATCACTCACCCTACCAGATAGCAAAACAATTACTATCACGGTAGGTGAAAGAAGGGTGTTACAACCTTTAAAAGAGGTTTCCGACTTGGTTCCAATCTTGGTTGTCACCACGAAAGGAGAAAATGAGGAGGATTGGCGGGAACCATTCATAGCTTACCTCCAACATGGTAGGCTACCTGAAGATAAAGTAAAAAAAATTGAAGTGAGACGCATGGCTACCAAATTCGTCCTGTGGAAAGATGGAACGTTATACAAAAGGTCTTTGGATGGAATGTTTATGCGGTGTATAGCCAAGGAGCGTATTCAAGAGGTAATGGCAGAAATACATGCAGGTGTATGTGAGGCACACCAAAGTGGTCCTAAATTACATATGCAGCTAAAACCAGAAGTACACGCGGGTGTTTGTAGGGTACACTAAAGTGGTCCGAAGTTACATTCGCAGTTGAAATGGTTGGGATACTATTGGCCAACTATGATTACAAATTGCGTAGATTATGCTCGGAGATGCCAAGTTTGCCAATTCCATGGGAACTTTCTCCACCAACCCCCAGAGCCTTTACATTTAACAACTTGTTCTTGGCCATTTGCAGCATGGGGTATGGACATTATTGGTCCTTTTGTACCTCCATCTTCAACAGGATATCGATACATCCTAGCTGCAACTGACTATTTTTCAAAATGGGCAGAGGCTGTGGCTTTAAAGGATATAAAAAGCACAGTTGTCTCCGAGTTCATCCGAACCCATATCATTTACAGGTTTGGGATTCCAGAAAGTATCATCATGGATAATGGACAGCCATTCAGGAGTGATGCTTTGAACAAGTTATTTGCCAAGTACAAAATCAAAAACAACCATTCATCAAGATATCATGCACCTGCCAATGGTTTGGCAGAAGCTTTCAACAAGACATTGTGCAAAATTCTTAAGAAGATGGTGGATAAGAACAAAAAAGCTTGGCACGAAAAGTTACAAGAAGCTTTGTGGGCTTATCGAACTTCGCACAGAACTCCTACTCAAGCAATCCCTTATTCGTTGGTTTTTTGAGGAGAAGCAGTGTTACCACTTGAGGTTCAAATACCATCATTACGAGTGGCAATACAAGAGTCCTTAACAGAAGATGAAAGTGCAAGAGTGAGGCTGGCTGAGCTGGAGACCCTGGATGAAAGAAGGTTGTATGCTCAACAGAACTTGGAAATCTACCAACAAAGGATGGCAAATGCATTCAATAAAAGAGTGAGGCTTCGTTCCTTTAAAAAGGGAGACTTGGTACTAATGGTTAGAACACCCATAGTAGTCTCACGAAGAACCAAAGGAAAGCTTGAGCCCAAATGGGAAGGACCTTATGTGATTGAGAAGGTTTATTCTAATGGGGCCTATTTGTTGATAACGATGGATGGTGACAGAATCATTCCCCCAACCAATGCAAGGTTCTTGAAGAGATATTACCCTTAAGAAAGCCTGCTAGGTTGAAAACCCGAAACGGTCAAACAAAAGTCAAAAACCACCAACGGTATTGTTGTGGTTAAACTGCTAAAATATCCCACCGAAATCTAAGGTGGTAAAACATTGGATACTCCTGGCCCGCAAGAGTATAAACTGTGTACGACTAAACAAAAGTCAAACACCACCAACGGTATTGTATGTGGTTAAACTGCTAAAATATTCCACCGAAATCTAAGGTGGTAAAACATTGGATACTCCTGGCCCGCAAGAGTATAAACTGTGTACGGCTAAACAAAAGTCGAACACCACCAACGGTATTGTATGTGGTTAAACTGCTAAAATATCCCACCGAAATCTAAGGTGGTAAAACATTGGATACTCCTGGCCCGCAAGAGTATAAACTGTGAATGGCTAAAATTAGACAAATCAATGTATTGTATTGAGAAATTTCATATAAACAAATAAATCTATTGTGTATGGCTAAAATAAGACAAATCAATGTATTGTATTGAGAAATTTCATATAACAAATAAATCTATCACTGAGCGAAATCTAAGGTGGTAAAACATTGGATACTCTTGGCCCGCAAGAGTATAAACTGTGTACGACCAAACAAAAGTCAAACCCCACCAACGGTATTGTATGTGGTTAAACTGCTAAAATATCCCACTGAAATCTAAGGTGGTAAAACATTGGATACTCTTGGCCCGCAAGAGTATAAACTGTGTACGGCCAAAATAAGATAAATCAATGTATTGTATTGAGAAATTTCATATAACAAATAAATCTATCATTGAGCGAAATTTCATAAATACATTATGTTCGGATGAATAAAAAAATAAAAGTGCATTCATTCATTAAGAGAAGCCTTAGCCCTTTCAAAAGCACATTCCACAACACTGTGTTGTCCATTCTTCTTCTTGTGTTGGCTCAAAACATTCAGAGCAATTTACACGTCTTCTTCTGATTTAGAAACACTCTCGGAAGCTTGTGCAAAATCACACATAAATGATGCATGTTCCGCTTGGATGGATGACAATTCCTCTTCAAGTTGTTTGAGTAACTCTTTGGTTTGAATAATCCTTTGATTAAGACCCGCAATGTGCTCATCAGACTTGATAATTGAAGCAGACAACTGTTCATGTTCACCAGAAACTTTGTCGAAATGAAGCTTCTTCTCATAATATTGGGCCTCAAATTCTACAGTAGACAAGTTTGAAGAATCTGCAAGTTGGGTTTTCAAAGCAAAGCACCCAAGGAATATCTTCACCTTCTCATAAAAGGAAATGAAGTCTACACCCAAACTCTTCAAAATCATGAAAACGTTGTTTGCTACAACAATCATGCCATTAACATCCATCATTGATTGGAGAGAAATAGTAAGACCTTTCTGAATATGGGTGGCTGCTTCGTTAGAAGAGGTTCCCAAAAGAAGGTTAGATGGAGCAAAAGTTGCTTCAAGTTTGTCAAATAATTTGTTAACCCCATTTGCCTCAAGTAAGTCTGCAAGAATTTGGGCCTCTTCCGAGGTATCAGAAGTAATTTCGCCTGTCTCTTCCAATGTGTCAGAAGTATTTTCTGTGAAAATAGAAGGAGATACTCAATGAAAACGTCGAAGGTAAAAACAATATATATATATATAGATGAATGAAGTATCCCTTGGTGTACGGCTTGAGGAGACTTAGGTGGATGAGACAAATTGTGATTCCCACAAGTCGACCATGGATTTTGCAATGTGGCATGATCTAAAGAGAAAAGAGTTCCTTGAGTATCTATACATGATGAAATAAAATGAGGTACAAGGAATGAATAAGAATACCCTTAAAGGTAACCAATGGCATATGTGAGGCAGCTGGGGAAGTCTGAGGCGCAGTGCCTAAGAAAATGAAAGGTATTAAAAAATAAAAAATAAAAATAAAAATAAAATAAAATAAATAAAATAAATAAAAATAAATTATACCTTTCTCTAATAGCTTGGATGACTCGTTCGAAGGAGAAGAAAAAGCTACATTTGCTGAGGGCGATTTACTCATCTTAGTCGGTGTGCCATCTAAAAGAGGGGTGTAGTCATAAAACTCATCTTCACTCTCGCTACTTCCATTGAGAGAACAATCAAAAGATTTGGTAGGAGAAGGAATTTCAACACTCTTAATGCGAATACGACCGAAGGCAGTTAATTCATACCTATCTCCCTCAAAGAGTTCTTGAATCATATTCCCATCTTTATCTTCAAGAAAAGAGTACAAGTATGTGCGAAATTGATCCATTGGGGTTTTGGTCGCTACGGTGAGTTGGGAAGTTCCTGTACAATCACTGATAGACATAGTCTCTGGAAAAAGCTTTGCGAGATAAGCAAATTGAGGGCCAGAATCTACTTGCTCAAAGCTAAATCTCATTTTAAATTGAGAATTACACATATCCTCGAAAAGAGGAAGGAGATCTGAAACCGAGTAACTAGACCGAGAAGGGGCAATAAGTGGTCGACTATTATCCATTCTTTGAGGTGATGATGCTTCCAGAGCAATAGGTGAAGATGATGACCTAGCTCTAGAGTAAGAAGGATTCTTCGTCTTTCGGTCTTTAATTGGCATATCCAGTTTTCTCTTGCGTGAAGATTTCGGCTGGGAATGACTACATATTGGAGCACGGTAAAGGAAGTTCCCAACCACCAATTGGCATAAGGCATGGTTACGTGAGAAGTAGATCGGGAGCCTAGTAACTCCAATGAGACTTTTATACCGCAGCGTAACATATGGCGCCAGTTGTAATAAAATTTAGACCACTCAGAGGGCTGCCGACAAGATACATTAAGCGGTATAGGGCATGCTTGAGCAAACCCAAATTGAAGATCGTATCGGTTAGGGGAGTACGGTTTAGAAATGAAATTAAATCCCATTTTAAAAGTTAAAATCCCTTGCCTCAAAGATATAAGATAGCCAAGGTGGAAAGGTGATATCCTTTCAGAGTCGACCAGAATGCCTGAAGGTTCACTTTCATGAGTAAGAGCCCTAAACTGACACTCCGTACGATAAGTTAGGAGAGAGTCCACAAATGGAAATTTATCAGTAAAAAACTGGGCAGCCGATTGGTTTCCAATAAACCCAAGATATGGCATGAAATGAATATCAAGAATCGGACAAATCGACTGAGGATCCCCATGAGAGTAAGTCTTGACAAAATATAGTGAAATCCATCCAAAAAGGTAATGTAAAGGACCCTGAATATTTTCCTTCCCAG
>NW_021025866.1:1774540-1824821 GCF_004153795.1 Camellia sinensis
CTATCACCCAAGGGGCTCCGGAGCGAATGCTCTTGGTTGTCCCAAAGGTAGAACCAGCGAAATCCTGGAAAGATGCACTTCTTTCCCCTATAGCCCAAGGGGCTCCGGAGCAAAAGCTCTTGGCTGTCCCGAAGGTAACTGGTGTGACGAAGAAGGTCACACTTCTCCAGAAAGATGAAAGTTTGAGAAAGATTGCTGAAGATTATGTGAAACCGTCGAAGTAGTACGCACCTGTGAGGGTTACAGCCCGAATGAAGAGCTTTCTAATTCAGGCAAAGGAGGCTAATCAGGCTATAACTACAACCTTTGTTACAGCTTCAGTGGGCGCAACAAAAAATGTTGTGGCCCAACTACTCAAGAGTAGAAAACTTCATTAAAATGGCAGAGTCTGCCCAGAAGAGGGCCTCTGCTGAAAACATGGCCACCATTAGGGCCATTGAGAGGATGGTAATGACCCAAACTCCTGTTTATGGAAAAAGGCCCCTATTGTTGAAAAAATAATGGCGGCCTACGAGCCGACAGTTCTGTTCAAAGCAAAAATTCTTTCAAACCAAATCCCAGTCACCTCTCAGAAGCCAAAGGAGCACTCGTTGGCCTGACAGGGTTCAAATGAGGGACACCTGTTGGCCCGACGAGATTCGAATTAACATCAATTGGTCCGCCATACAAATGCTCTCCCTATTACCAGGGACGGGTCTGTTCAAAGCGCGATCAAACCAAATCCCAATCAGATCTCAGGAGCCAAAGGAACACCTGTTGGCCTGACAAGGTTCGAATAAGGAACACCCGTTGGCCTGATGGAATTTGAATCAACATCAATTGGTCCGCCATAAAAATACCCTCCCTGATTTCGAAAGTTTTATTTTCTTGCGTCTTCATCCCTATTTTGAATATATGAAGATATATATAGTTGTATATAATTCTCACATACTTATCACGTGGGATAACATGCATTGGTGAAAATAGGGATGATTTTTATTTCTTACCCTAATTTTGTAGTCACATAGTTGTTACATTTTGTTAAAACCCTAAACAATGAAGTAACAGAAATGGGTGTTCGCACATAAATTTCAACCAAATTTATGTTCATATTTCAAATACGGTCAATCAGTTAATGACACACATAGAAGCATATAATAGGATTGTTGTAAGTAATCACTTTCTAAAATGATCAACTTGATCCATTAAAGTATATAAATAAAACAACGTCGTATCTCAACGATGTTATTCAAGATGCTCAAATGACATGTGGAGTCTACAAAAGATGACACTTGTAAAGCCTACAACAAGGACACCACACAGGATGAAACTCCAAAAATCAATCTGGTTAATCAAATATACGATTAATCATATAGCGCTATCATTCAAAATTCAAATGGCGCTATCATTCAATTTGAAATTCAAATTGAGGATGAGGCATTCTTATCACCTAGATAGCCCTCTAAAAATATGAGGAGCATCACACAAGATTGAGGATCAGAAAATCAGAGGTGAGAAGATCAGAGAGAGAGAAAGAAATTAAGAGCTAAAGAAGTCATTACAAGAAAGAAGAAAAAAAGCCTGTAGAACCCAAGAACCTACGCTACAAACGTAGAATGGCAATAAACAGGTAAAGGGTTCCAAACCCAAGAATTGTATTTTGTATTAAAGGGTTGAAAACCCATAACAATTTCAATAAAATATTTATTTTTCTTAAATTGTCTTCTGTTATTTATTTTGTTCTTCATTAATCGAAGGTTTCATTTTTATAAAATGTGTAATTAACGATCTGGAATACATATCAGAAATAGGAACCTGTTATTCAAATAATCAACACGTTTAGTCAAAAAAACTAAACAGTGGACATTTGTAACATAAAATTTTGAAATGTGTTGAAACACTTCATGTTTTAAAATTTGTGTCTACAGGGGAATGGTAACAGAATTAGATTTTGGTTTGACAGGTGGTGTGGTGACCTTTGTCTTAAAACTGATTTTCCTCTTCTTTATAATCTTTCGACTGATAAGGAAGGTTCTCTCCACCAATTCTTTGCTAGGAAAACCAGCTCAAGCGCTTGGAACTTTCCTCATAGAAGAGAGTTGTATGCTTGGGAATAGGTTGAAGAAGCTAGATTGATTGTTGTCTTATCCTCAGCTCCTCCCGTGAGTATTGGAAGTGCAGACTGCCATATTTGGACTAGTGCTTCTGCATGCTATGGTTATTCTCTGTTTCTGCTCTTTACTCTCTTAGTAGTTCTCTTCTTGGCCCTCATCTCAGAATCTGTAAACATGTTTGGAGTAATGCATTACCCCCCAAAGTTTCCTTTTTTTTGTTGGTTGGCCTGGAAAAGAAGAATTAAATCTTCAGAGTTTTTCCACAGAATTGGCATTCTTGACAGCAGCGTTTCGACCCTTTGCCCCTTCTGTTGCTCTGAATCTGAATCTGCTGTTCATGTCTTTCTCCATTTCCCTTTCTCTTGGTTGAATGGGTCTGCAACGATTCAAGATTGGGGGTTTTATTGGTGCATACAGGAATCAGTAGATGGTCTTCTCAACTGGTGGATGGGTGGAAAATTCAAGAACCTTGACAAGTTAATTCGGAGAGCTATCCCCTTAATTGTTCTTTGGTCTTTTTGGAAGAATAGGAATGAATGTGTCTTCACTGAGGCTCAACCCAATTTCTCTGCTCTGAGTGAACTCATCAAAATCAGAGCAGCTCTGTGGCTCAAAACATCAATTAAGGATTTCCCCTACTCAGTTGATGATCTAGTCTTCAAGTAGAGACAAATCAGGGGCTGTGTTTGACTTTTCAGCTGGGCTTTGTTCCCGTTTCTTCTTCTCTTTTATTTGGTTGGTTCCTTATCAACCACGGGGTGCTTGCTTTTGTTTGAGCTTCTCTCTCTGGTGCCCTTTTTTTGGGATTAGTTTGAGAGTTCTTTTGCTCTTTGCAGCTCCTCTTTATTAATTGTGTCTTTGTTCTCATTTTGCTTTTCAATCAATGAAGTTTTCTTTGCCGATCAAAAAAAAACAAATAGACCACTGAAAAGCAGATAAGGTTGTCTTTAACGAAGGAAACTGGACTCCCCTTGACATATCAACATATTTTGAAACCGCAGCTGTACTAAAGGTATATCGATGTCAACCCTCAATCCTACCCAGACTGCATAGTGACAGACGCCTTGTACACACTTTAATTCACTAAAGTTATTATTTAGATACAATGTTTTCCTAATTGATTGAAGAATGATTATTGCAGGTTCTCATAAAAGAAGAATTGGAAGCAGCTGGTGCTACACTAGGTTTGTGAAATGTAATTAGCAAAGATAATGAGTTTTTAGCAAACGAGAAGAAAGAACGCACTGAATTTAAAAAGTCGATACCCATTGACGTCAAGAAAGCAAGAGACACCCATTTGATAGTGGCTACACTCATAGCAACTGTGACTTTTGCAGCTGGTTTCACCATGACAGGTGGCTACAACAGCAACGATGGCCCAAATCAAGGCATGGCGATTCTAACAAGAGAAGCAGCTTTCAAAGCTTTTGTCGTAACAGATTCCATGGCCATGATATTATCCACTTGTGCTGTTTTGATTTATTTTGCTTCGGCTGATTATGGGGACCAAACTAAACTTCTGTATCGCTATTCTCTTGCCGCCGGTCTTCTAATGATTGCAACAGGAGCAATGGTATTGGCATTCATTACAGGCATATATGCCGTATTACCACATTCATCAAACCTTGCCATTCCAATTTGCATTATCGGTTGCCTCTCCTTCATGATTTACTACTGCCTATTCAAAGAAAATTTCCACAAGCAATTTGAAGCAATATCTTTTAATATTTGAGCCCCAGTTTCTCGAATGCATTCAAGGATCGAACATCAAGGAAGGCATTTTCTTGAATGTATTTCTTTTTAGATTAATTTGTAGTAGTGTTGGATTGCATCTTTGAGTTTGAGGAAACCACAATCAGTATTAATAGTGAGGGAAATCAAGCATATACTAGCTTATGCTTCCATTGCTTTGTAAGCCTCTGATTCGTTAAGTGACAATCACATATTTCTTTAAGTATTTTGATTAGCATATAACTATTTGATATTTTGTACTTTTTGGGTATACATACTATTTTATTTTATCAAGAGAAATAAAGTAGAGTACAGTCTCTTCCACCCGTCACCTGTCCCATCTCTTAGCGGCTTCCCTCTAAGGAGTATACTAGATATATAAACTGCCTTTTGGTCCTCAAAAAGAGTTCAAGACCACAGAGAACCGACCACAGAACCAATCACATAAAGCATGGGTAGAGCAATCTAAGTAAAACTGTATCTTTTATAATGAATTCTACTATCTGATGTTTTATGTTATTGGTTCTAAAATCATTCTTGTGTTATAGACTAGTTGTTTCCATAAATTCATGATTTAAATACAACCTAAAAATTTCCCTTGAGAGGCTGGAGAATGGAGGCAGAGACCATCCTAAAGTGATGATCAAGTTAAAGAATGAAACATATTGATAAATAACGCAGCAGTAAATGCTTTGGCTATTGCTGATACCAAGTTACCAACCACATAAGATTTGTAAACAGCCCACAAATCACCTTTTATCAGAAGCAGCTCCAAACTTAAAAAGGCTTAAGGTGTGTGAAAACCATTTTGATAAATAACATAACACTTCACAACACAAGACTAGTCGTCATCAGTTTAAGCTGTCAAACATGTTTTTACATTGCCAAATGAGATAAGAAGCAGTGACTCAAGTAATGAGAAGCTTCACTTAAGAAACAGGTCCAAGAAAGTCGCCCTCCAAGCTCACCACTGCCTGAAAATCCTTCTCGGCCTCTATATACTTTGTCCCGATGACAATGAAGCGCACTGCCACCTCTTTCTCAATTCTGGACATCTTGTCATTCATGAAGATGGGATTTTCCCCAGGGACATACCGATAATCATGCATTTTCTGGTTTGAGAGGTAAATGTTCTCAACGGGCCCACATCTCAAGAACACACCGTGTTTCAAGATCTTGTGAACAACCCCTTCCAAGATCTCACCCCTGTGAAGCTTGAAAGTGATGCAGCTGAAAAGTACAGGAAAGAGTACATCACCCGAATGCTGCCTAACTCTTCCTTCCCCGATGTTGTCTAGTGTGATTAGTGCAAGAAAATAACCGAGCTCTTTTGTTGCCTTCTTCGTTGAAAAGTCATCTAAGAGGCGAATTATTATAGACTTTTGGAGCATAAGTCCTTTGGTGTCGAGGCTTTCAGCGGGAATTACGACATTCCAAGGCAGCTGCACCTTTACAAACATCCTTACAGTTTCTGTTAGTCAAGATAAACAAAAGAAGAATGTAACTCCAAGTAAATGTCCTACTATTTTCTGTAGTAAAGTAAATATATCCCGCAAACAAGATTCTAACATCATTTTGATGAAAAAAATGGGAAAATTGCACTTCAGCGCATGTTTTAAAAAAAAATACAAATTGGTGGTAAATTTATCAACTTCAATAATTAAAGTTATAAACTTTTTGATGGATTTGTAAATATTTTGTGAAGACACCACTGATTTGCAATTTTTCCAAAAACATAATCTTCCAACTCTGGAAATAAAAGCACCTAATGAGCTGCTTAGGATTGTTTTTGAATCCAATAACAAATGCTTAGAAAAACCATGTAGGACTTACAATTCCAGCCTGCTTGGGGCCCTCTCATGTTAATTTTTTTTTATATATTTTTTAAATGATAATTTAACGCATGAAAGAAGTTGTTAAGTTTTTGACTCTTAGTATCACCTTTGCCTATTCTGGGATCAATGTTTACAAACATACAGCATTAAAGCCATGTTTGTTTGGGCGGACTGGATTAGCATTCCCATGACTAATAGTCCTAGGACTACAAATCCGTTAGATTATGTATCCTATCTTAACTAATAGTCAAGTGTAAAATAATTATTCAATTGTTTAACCAAACATCGGATTAATAATTTTATTAGACTATTAGTCCAATCCCAAATTCATGTCCACCCAAACAAACATGACCTAAGTGAATTAAACAAAAGGATTGGGTCAAGGGTCAAGGGTCACCGCTCAACAAGGACCATAGGATTTGAACCACAAAGATTAGCCATTTATTATTTATTTTGCTAGAAACAACAAACCTACAACTGCACCACAACAAAAATAAACTCTCCTAAAATCATCAGCTATTAATTTCCTTATTGCCCCAATGAACTAGACAACCAAGTATAGAACTCTGTACAGCAGCTATTACTATTAATAATGCATAATAATCACCATTTTTTTTATAAGCAATAAATAACAACTTCCCCTATACGTAATACCAAGTTCAATGTTCAACAATATGACATACCAACATGAATTAATTTGACACACTGTCACAAACAACAATGAATCTCAATCAAATTCACAAAAACCCAGAGCTAAAAATTCATACTCTGCACATTCAAATTATCAATATTAGAGACCAAGAAATAGAGAAGGGAGAAAAGGCCACAAGAAAAAAATAAACAAATAAAAAGCGCCATACAAATTTTGAAAAAGACGAATATTAGTTTTACATTTATGAAATCCAAAACATAAGATTCAATCGCTGCGAAAAAAACCATGTAGATCTGGTTGTTTGCTGCGAAAAAAAAGGGGGGAAATCTGGAAAAAAAAATCCAAGAAAGAGGAAGAAGAATCGAAGAAGAGGAACTAAGAGAAACTCACCGGAATATCGAGCTTTACCGTCGACCAGTACTGTCGTCTTCGAAGGAGAGTTCAATCGCTGACTGTATTTTTTACTCGAACTCGTCGACTGTGTTCTTCACTAGAGAGAATCGAATCAAAACAATAACGCAATTTGTGGAATGAGATAATAAACGAAATGATTATTTAATTTTTTTTTAAAAATGATTATAAATTTTTTTTTATTTGAATAAATAAAAAATAAAAGAAAAGAAATAATTATGATTTCACTAATTCTTATTTGGTTAAGCTTTATAAGAAAAAATAAATAAATAAATAAATTTGTTTGATGTTATATTACCAAAATAACTTTTTTATAGTATTTTGAGGACATGGGTGTCAATCATTTTACAGGGATAAAATTAGTATTATGAAAATATAAGAATTTGTAGGTTTCTTTTCTCCCTCAATCTTTCTACTTTTGCGAAGATTAAAAATGAGGGTTATAAAAGAAATATGTTTCTCTTTATTTCTATCAATTTCTTCACATTTCTCTCTACTTAAATTATCCAAACTAGTAAAAGAAATACATATTTCTCCATTTCTTTTATTTTCTCTCCAAATCACTCAATCCAACATAATAAACCAAATTTCAATTTGTTTTATGTTTTTATTATTACATAAGAACCCAAAGTTATTTAATTTTTTAAAATAGACAAACAAAATTGGTCCAGTACCTTTATAATTGTTAAAAATCTTATTTTTTACCCCGACATACCCAAAAACATACCCATCGCGTACCAGGCTTCTACATATCGTATAAAACGTATCCGGTGCATTTTTTTGTACCCGATACGCTTGCAGCCGTATTAGTACCCGATAAGTACCCGGCATAGTTATTAGAATCCCGATCTGAATCGTAAGATCTTACGATCTACGATCTCAGTTTGGCTAAACGATCCAGATCACACTAGAATCTTAAATTTAATAAGATCTTAAAGTCACTACAATCCTAGTCATAAAGTGATATAGAATTGCATATGAACCTGACTCAATTTCAATCCCGATCCTACCAATTTTTTTGTTATTGTTTATTTCTTATATATATGTGTATATCTATATAAAAATTTTGACTAGAAACTCATTTTTCAAATGTCTTCTCTAATTTATGTTAACAAAGAATATACATTATAACAAATCCATCAATTTTCTTTAATCTTTTTAAAATTATGTAACAAAGATTATCATTATCGATAATTTTTCATTTTATTTTGCATTAAAAGTAGAATCTTACGATTCTCGATCCGATTCTATGACCGGATCCATTAGTCCCTCCCAACGATTCTACTTGGAATCCCAATTTTAACAACCTTGGTACCCGGTACTTGTACGACAACAATTTTGGAGTACCCGTAACACAAAGCTGAGTGGCATTGAGGCCATCAAGGTCAATTTAGGTGTAGAAGTTGTTTCCAAAATTTTGTTCTGTACAGATCTAAAAACAGTCTGGTTTTATCGAATAGAAAAGGGTTTTATCAAATTTGATTATTAAACCATCACTCCAAATGGTTTATTAAACAACTTTGCTACGTAGCTCGAAAATAGATTGGCCCGAATGGCTCAAGGTGCCAAAACGACGTCGTTTTGGCACCTCTTTTTTTTTCTTTTTTCTCAGTGAAACAGAGAGGCAAGAGAAAGAGAGAGAGAGAGAGAGAGAGAAGGATGATGGTGCATAACACAGAACAAAAACAACACACACACACACACAGAAGAAAAGATGGGAGAACAAAACAAAAGAAAAAAAAAAGAGATGGGAGAAAAAGAGATGGGAGAACACCAATATGATTACTTATCCAATTTTACCATTCATACACTTTATTAACAATTTTACCACACACAAAAAAAAAAAAAACAACAACAACAACACTGAGCCAGACCCAACAACGAATCCACCATTGTTAACACCTTCCAAGCTCAAATTCCTCACCAAATCACCAACATTCATTCCCACCAATACACCCACTCGACCCACACACAGTTCAATCCAATCCACTCAAACTTTCGTTGAAGAACATGTAATCATCGTACCTCAAGTAACGCCCATCGTAGAACAATTGACCATCGTGAATCAGACATTGGAAAGGGAGGCAATGAAGGATCTGGGTTTTGATTTGGGCGAAATAGAGATCGCAATCAAAGCGAGAAAGGTCTTTCATGCACTCTCTAAAGGCGTAGGCTGTGGTGTTGGTGGAGCCATTTATTGTGTCGCCATAGTGTCGGGCAGAGAAGAGAGGGGTCACGGTGATCACGACGAGCGAGAGAGAGAACAGAACAGAGATAGAGAAGAGAGAAGAGGAGAGAGAACACTTAGAGAAGAGAGGAGAACAGAAGTAAAATAGAAAGGGGAGGAGAGAGAACAATTCGGGCCATTCGAGCCTCAATAAATCGAGCTACGAGGCATTTCTATTTATTAAAAATGAATAGCTTTTGAAAAGTGTAGACACCCCATTTTTTATTGTCCTCAAGACTTGGACGTCATCATTTGTGCACTCGATGATTGTGCTTGTTTGTGTTCGTTTTGAGCGCCCAAAGTCCTCGGCGGAACGCCTTGTCTTTGAGCCTCTAAACCTTATCTGTTTTGTGCATGTTTTTGGACCTAGAGCTTGTTGCCTCTAGCCTGGAAGAGAGGGTGACCTGTCGACCAGCCCTAGAATCTGTTGGCCATGGCTTGTGCTTATCGGCCACCACTGGTGGCCGATGGCCATTGGTCTCCTTTTCTAGATATTTGTTTGCCAGCTATGCCAACTGTTGATCACTGAGTTGCATCTTCATACATATGTATGGTGAGATGTATCCAAGCTCAAGACTTGATTTTCTATATATAGGGGGTTCCTCCCCCATTTTGGAGGGTTAGAAGATTTTGAACCAAAAATCTCCCTCTCTCTCTGGAATTCTCTCTCTCTCCCTTGTTATTTTGCATACACTTGTCTAGTTCCTCCACACTTTTGCACACCAACCCTCAACCAAACTTGACCACCATTGAGCTGAGGCCCCTTGGAGTCTTGTTTGAGCTTTGGAAGGAGGTTTGAGCCTGGATTTGTGCCTAAATTGTGCTTTGCTTCAAACATAGAGCACTTACCTCATTTAAGCTTATTGTGCATACTTATTTTCCTATCTTTTTCGATTGTTTTTAAATTGTAAAAAATTCTATTTTTGTGACCTAAAATTGGTAGTTTGAGCCTTTTTGAGTTAGGGGGTTGTCCACCCTTTTGGCTCCTCAGCTTGTTAAACTTTTTGTGCTATCTTTCCTCACTTTCAAAACTACTTTTTTTGGCCTTTTAACCACTGAATCTCAAAGGTTTTTTAGTGGTAAAAACTTTGTTTTGAAGTCCAAAATTGGAGGGGTTAGCTCCCCTCCTTGTGTCTTGTTTGCATACCTAGTTAGCTTCATAAGTTAGCATGTTTTTCTAGCTTACTTAAGCTTAAGTCCAGCATGTTTTTGCCTCTGTTTTGACCTATTTTGGCTCTGTTTTGGGCTGGTTAATTCAGCTGAGACTTGTATTGCATAGTTATAGTGTTAATTCTTTCAATAGCTTGATGTTTTAGTGCTTTAATCATCATTATTTTGAGTTGAAAGCATGTTTTAGTGTTGTTTTTCACTCCATTTCAACACTTTAATCCCTACAACCTCCCTCCATTATTCACTCTTTTGTTTGCTTTGAAAGTGGTTTCAAACCACTTGTTTGCCTAAGTGTGGAATTGAGGTGTTGCACCTAATGGTTTAATCCCTTAGGGGTTTCATTACTAATAGTGTAATGCCTCTTTCATGCCCAAAGCACCTTGTGGTTTGAGCCATCTTCCCATTAGAGAACACTCACCTTTGGACTTAATCAATTAAAGAGTGGATCAGTAACTAAAATGAGTAAACAAAACATGACAAGTAAAAGAGGCAAGATAAGCATATTTCGTGTTGCATTGCATGTCTTCGAATTGGACGTTAATACGAACACAAGGAAAATGGGACATTTCATACTCAAAGTGATGAAATGTGTCACTTTCCTTGGACACCATCACCCTTGATCATGCATGATAGGGTGGTGGTCTTTTTTGGTCTTGTTTTGCACTCATTAAGCTTGTACAAGCTTGGTTCCTTAGCCATCATGCATGAAAAATGCTTGGTTGATGGTTTGAGGACCAAGGGTTACACTCCTTTGAGCTTGTTTAACGATAAGAAGGGTAACAGTACAGATAACCCTTAAGAATACATTGCTTTGCCTCTGTTTGCTCTCTGTTGTAACAAAAGGGGAAGTTCTGGACAAGGGTAGCCGACCGGCCACCAGTAATGGCCGACGGCCACCAGTACTAGCCGACCGACCACCATTGGTAGTCGACCGGCCATCAATGAAATTTTGCATAGTGTGTTCCTAAGGTGAAGCAGAGGCATTCTAGGAGTTGGCAGCATTGTTGGTTTTCAAATATGTGCAAACAAAGGCGTTCAATGGCAAGACGGTGGCTTTTCGAGTGGAGAAACTGAGCATGCATCCCTAACTTCCCAACGCCATTTAATCGCTTTGCTTAACAGATTAGGGGTAACTAATTCGTGCAAGTGTTGTAACTATTTAATTAGCTGAGATAGTTAATTATTTAATTGCTTTAATTAGCCTAGAATAAGTTAGTTAATTAGTTTCAGTTTGTAATAGTTAGCTTCATTAGCGTAGCCAGTTAGCTTATTCATTCGGACCCTCCTTCGCGAGGGCGTAATGTTGTAATAAGTGTGCGTGCATGTGTGTATGTCTTCTAACCCCACGTCTTTCTCCCTTTTATTTAATCACTTTCGATGGTTAGATTAGGGTCATGTTTCGATTAACATACCTTATGCTTGCATGTTTGCATCCATTCATCTTGTCTTACATGCACCGGGGCTCGGCGCATCATTCAAACTGCATTGCAATTTTAATATCTTCTTTGAATACGTGTTTAATCGCATGTTATCAAATCGATTCATATGCCATATTAATAGCCAAGTCTATTAATTTCATATTGCATGCGTTGCATTAGGCATCTTGTATAGTTAAGATCATGCATTTTTCTAACTAGTTTTTGTTTTGGCTTGGAGTACTCGGTGAGTTTTTATGCTTTAGCATATTTGCATGAGTGTGATTGCCATGATGCCATGATTCGCATGCTTGCCATGAGGCTATGTGCTTAAATGCTAAACTGCATGAATACCTGTGGATGAAGGCTTATTGTTTGAATTGGAATGATTCAACGAATGCGCGTTTTAAAGCCCACTTTGTGTGGCAAAATCATGTTTTAAGCCCACTACATTTGTGGCAAATCCGCATTTTTAAGTCCACTTGAGGGTGGCAAATTCAAACCATTTTCACAAACAAATATGAGTTAAATTGTTCCAATTCTTGAAATTTTAGTCTACACTTGCTTGTGTGCTTCACATAGTAAAGTTAGCTAATAACCAAAACAAGAACATATAATATTTATAAAAGAACATATCATGATTAGTAGAGGCCGATCTTTGATCGGGCAAGCAGGGGTGCTCATTTCAGGACCTTCCCCTCTCGTACGCAAGTTTCCGAACTGAGGCAGCTTTGGTGATGACGGACACGTGGCCTTCAGCACGATTCAGGGTTTCCTAAATTTCTCAAAAACAAAATATTTAGGTGTAGACACCCCATTTTTGACCGTCCTCAAGACTTGGACGTCACCATTGGAACACTTGGTGATTACCCTTGTTTGTGTTCGTCTTGAGTTCCTGGAGGTTTCGGTTGCGCGCCTTGCCTCAGGATCTCTCGACTCGACCGTGTTGTGTCTGGTTTTGCACCAAACACTTGTGTTTTGCCTTGGAGGGGCAGGGAATGCCTTGTGAGGCATCCCCACACATCACCAGCCATGGCTTGAGGCCACCGGCCAGTGATTTTATGCCATCGGCAATGTATATTGCCGGTCGGCACTCTTTGTTGCCGGTCGGCCATTTATTTTGTCAAAATGGCAATTTTGAATGGCCGATCACTGTTTATCTACTTTTAGTAGATATTTTGTACCAGCTGTGATAGCTGGCACCCACCTTTTCTCCCCTCCATACACGTGTATGGTGGGATATCTCTCTTGACAAGCTTATTTGACAAGCTTTACAAGAGAGAGCTCTATAAGAGAGAGTCTCCTCTCTTGGATTTAGGGTTAGAAAACATAGTTAGAGAGAGCTCTGGTTTTAGGTTAGGATTTGTATATCTATCTTATATCTCTCTCTCTCTCTCTTTTGAGCTTAGTGTGTGTGTTTTGTCTTACTTTTGCTCACAAGCACCCACCATCACACCATCCCTTGGAGTTGAGGCCTCTTGAGGGTTGTTTTGGAGGTTTTGAAGCTGGTTTCAACCTAAAGAAGCTGCTGGAGCTCCATTGTTGAAGAGGGTCTTCAAGGGTAAGAAAACTTACCTTTATATTCCCCATTTTTGCATTGTATTTTTACCCATCTTCGAACTGTTTTTGTGCTTAGTGTATAACATAAAAAAGTTCTATTTTTAGGCCCTCTAAATAGCGGTGATTCCTGTGCTCGAGCAATAACGCCTCGGTGTTTCTGGATGCTCCCCTCTTAAGCCTTGTAAGGCTCCATTTTGTGCCATTTTGAGTGAGCTCCGAGACCTTGGTGTTTGGGCCTCCTCACCACTGAAATCTCTGGTGCCTTGAGGTCCCAAGAAAGAGAGGGCCACCCCCTCTCCTTGTTGTCATTGAAAAGGACCATTTTTGCCTCTTGAGGGAGCACCTAGCTTAGGCTCATGTTGACCATGCCTTAGCTGATTTTTGTGCTTATTATGTCATAATATGCCTCTGTTTTTAGTTGGTTTTGGTACACCATGCTTGCTTAGCATACATGCCTTGTAATGCCATTTTGTTGCCTTAACATGCCTTAGGTTGTAAACCATTATTCTAGCATGTTTTAGGCTTAGCTTTGTGAAGCTTTCATGCTTATTTTGCCATGTTTAAGGTCTGTCCTTAGCCATTTTGGTCGACCATGGCATGCATTATATAGCCCCGTTGCATTTTTGGTTTGTTGGCCTTAAGTGTATAAGTGTGTTGCATGCATCACTTGCTTCGATTTAGTGGGTTGGGATCATTTTCCATGTTATTTCAGTCCCTTTGATATGTTTGTATGCTTGCCTTGGACACCTCTTTAATGCTTTGAAAGCTTATGTTGTATGCTCCATGTTTTGGCCCTTGTGCATGCTTTTGAATTTGAGCCACTTAGATGCCATCTAGAGGGTCCCTTTGCATGGTCTAGGTCTACCTTGGACCTGTTTTAAGCCTTCTTGGCCTTGTGAGGCTTGGTTGGCTTAGCCATGGTTTAAGTCCCCTTTGACTTGCTTTAAATGCTTGGACCATTTGCATGCTAACGTTTGTCTTGTTTAAGTTGGTTTGGCACCTCTTATAGCATGATTTTCAAGGCTTATAATGCATGCCATATGTCCATGATTATTTCCTTTTAAGTGTGCTTAAAAGTTATCCTTTGATGCTTAGGCGTTAGGCCTTAACATGTGTATGTGTGTATGTGTGTTTGGTCCCATTTTCTTCAGCTTTTGGCCACTGTTTTGGACCTAACTTAGAGCTGTCCAATTAGTGTAAGTCCATCCATTGCATGCCATTCAAGTGTTGTTACATCATCCCATGTTTGCATGCTTTGGTTGCACATGTTACATGCTTGAAATCACTTGCATTCGCCTTGCATTCCATTGGTCAAGTCGCTAGCATGTTGCGTGATTGGATTACATCTGGCATACTCTAGTGGTTTGCATAATTGTGGCATGCTTGTTTGCTTTGTTGCTTAGTTTGTGTACCTAATGTGCATTGCATGTTTGTATGCTCTCTTTTATGCCATGTTGCATATTAGCTAACATGCTTAGGTTGCATCGCATTGAACATGCATGCCTTGCCTCTTGAAGTCAAGTGATAGAGGTTGGGCATTTATGTGCTTATTTGGTTTGCATTTCATTTGACATGAAAATGCACAACTTGGTCTCTTGGGCCATCACGCATTGAAATGCGCGATTGATGGTCCAAGAACCAAGGACCATGTCCCTTTGAGTCATACACACGACAAGGGATAGGATTGGTGCATACATTGCTTGAACTACATTGCCATGCTATGCCTTGCCCCCTGCTACTGTCAATTGCAGGTTCTGCAGACATTCTTTGCCGGGCGGTAGTGTTCAGTGTCGACCGGCAATCCATTGGTGGCCGATAGCTTCATAAACAGCCGATGATCACATACTACTGCCAGTGGCCATTCTACTCAGCCGGTGGTGTCTTCCAATGTCCAGGGAAGCAATTCTGAGAATTTGGCAGTCTTCAGAGAAGCAGAGCAGGGAAAACAGAGGCAGCTTGCCCATGGCAGTGCACTTCCGACCAAGACCCAAGCACGCGCGCGTCGAACCCTCTTCCCGAGGCCCCTTTTATTTGCTTTTCTTATGCTTAGTTAGTCTGTTAATTAATTAGGTGATTTGTAATGATTAATTAGCTTGCGAGTTAGTTAATTCGTATTATTCTTTTGGTCCCTCTGAGCGAGGGCGAATTTGTAATAAGTGTGGGTGAGTGTGTGCATGTCTTCCAACCCTACTTCTTTCTCCCTTTAACTTACCTGCTTTGATGGTTAGTAATAGGTCATGTTTAATTTAGCATACCTTATGCTATGCATGCGTGCATCATTCATCAGTACTGCATGCACCGGGCTCGGCACATCATGCTAACTGCATTAGCATTTCAAATTTAACTTGAATACATGCTACTTGTGCATTTTCACATGTCATTCATAGAATAGCCGAGCCTACTCTAGTGACATTCTGCATGTGTTGCATTAGACATTTAAACATGAACTAGGATCATGCATATGATTACTAACTAGTTTTTATTTTGGCACGGAGTACGATGTAAGTATTTATGCTTTAGCATCCTTGCATGCGTGTGGGTGTTGCCATGATAGCATGATTATCATGAGGCTAGCTGCTTATGTGATATAACTGCTTGAATGCCTGTGGACGAAGGTCGAATTGCTTGAATTGGGATAATTCATTAAAACTGTGAGTTTTAAACCCACTCGATAGTGGCAAAACCATTTCTTCTAAAAGCCCACTTGAGGGTGGCAAAACCTGCATTTTAGCCTACTTGGGAGTAGCAAACCATTTTCAAAACAAACATGCTATGTTTTGTTCCAATTTAGGTGATTTGGTCTATACTTGTTTGCTGTGCGCATAACATAGTAATTCTAGGCTAATAACTGGAATAAGAACACATAACGTTTTCAAAATCGGATATCATGGTTAGTAGAGGCCGATCTTCAGATCGGGCGAGAGGGGGTGCTCATAGCTGACCTTCCCCAATCGTACCCAAGCTCCCGAGCCGAGGCAACTTTGGTGATGACGGACACGTGGCCTTTGGCACCGAGTCAGGGTTTCCTAAATTCCCCCATAAAAAATATTTAGGTGACGACTCTGTATCTGGCAAAGCAGTCCATGTTTGGCACTTCTTTTCAAAAATCTGTTTCTCAAAACGATTTGCCGGATTTGGACTCTTTGGTTCAGATTAAGAACCGTGATACACTAATCGAGTCCGAACTGTAGCGAGGGCCCTCGCAGACGTGTTACATTAGGTGGCGACTTTGTATCTGGCAAAGCAGTCCAATTTTGGCATTATTTGATTTAAAATCGATTTTTCAAAAAGGTTTGCCGGATTTGGACACTTTGGTGATTATCAGTTTCACATTGTACTTTGTGAGATTAGATTCAGAACCGCGGGAGTCTGTACTGTGAGGCCTTTTCTTTCAAACCTTTTTGAAAGGCGAGGTGCGGAAAAAGGCGAGTCCACAGTTTCTGGCGACTCTACTGGGGATTTAGAGAACTTGACTCGAACTCATGATATGTTGTTTTATCTACACTTATGTGTTTCTTTGCATTTGCATTTGCATTTGCATTTGCATTGGTGCGCTTAAGTCACAATGTTTGCCATCTGCTATTCCTAAATGGTTTGCTGGAGGCTTGCTTGGAAAAGCTTGCCAAAAGGCTGACCAGTTGCGGGCTCTGCCACAATGGGAACACAACCCTTGGATCTGGACCACCGTTGTACCGTCTGATTCTTCTTTCACTTCTCGATGTTAGGTGTGAAAAGTATATCAGGTGGTCTTGCCGAGGTACCCCTTTTGACCAATCGACCTAGTTGCATATCAGAAACCATAGAGACTGTTCCAAACTAGGACATGTTGCTCACCCGAACGCAAGATTGTATGAAACCGCTTGTGTGCGTAGTGAACCCCTAGCTCCTGACGAAACTAGGACAGGGTAACCTTATCCCATCATATCGGTGTTTTGGCTCTTACTTGCTTGATACATGTTTTAGAGTGAAACTCTGCAGGAATGTATGTATCAGTTGCAAGTCTAGGTATCAGTTTTGGGGCAAAATTTTGGGACAAAAATCAGTGTTTGAGTACAGTTATCCAACTTATGATTGCAACTGTGTGTTGTTTCTGTCTGAGCCGAGGTGCTGTTCGATTTCTGATTTTTTGTTTCTTTTTGCTTTATTTTCTTTTTGCAAGGTAGTCTTTCACTATTGCTTCAGACAATTCTGTTAACCCCCAAGCACTCTGGACCCGAGTTAAAAGGATTTGTAGATTTGGGGATCTAGTCAGGAGACAGCCAGTGTTTGTGTCACTCCCGCTAGTTACTAGACGAATGAGGGTTCGGCAAAATTCGCCAATTCAGCAGTCACCGTTTACCTCGTCTATGCCCAGTCAAGCCCAATCATATACTTATACTCCAGATAGAGAGTATTCGTCAGTTCTGGTAGTTCAAAATCCTCCAGCCGATATGGAAGATATGCTTCAATAACTCCAGTCTACTATTGAGGTTATGCAGCCAGATACTGCTCGCCAAGCGGAAGTCATCGTCTGCCAAGCAGAAATTGCAGCCCAATAGGCTGAATTGATCACTAGGCTGCAACAATAACAACCGCAGTAGACAGTAGCCTCTGCATCCCATCCATCTCCTGCAAACATTCCAGTACCCGGAGCTACTGCTCCCACAGCTAATGTCCAGAAAAATACGGGCATCCCAGTGGATCCGATTCCACCCCAGACTTCCAAGGCACCGGTTTACCCAACAGAGGCGCCGTTTGAATTCGAGGTCGACCCTGCTGCACTGAAAGTAAGCAAGCTAAAGAAGCTCTTTAAATGGGCACAGGGTGTGAACTCGATCCCTGATATAGAGGATAGCTATACTGAGTGGGCAGTTGTAGACACCCCATTTTTTACCAACCTTAAGACTCAGACGTCATCAATTGAGCGCTTGGTGATTGTGCATGATGTGCTCGTTCTGAGGTTTTGAAGTTTTTAGTTGAGAGCCTTGCCTCCGGGCCTCTGAACTCTTTGTGCTTTGGCTCGGTTTGTGGACCAAATCTTGTTTTCTCTTCCTGGAGGGAGGGAGAGGTCTTGTAGACCATCTCTTTGTGGTCGTAGACCACTTTTTGTGATCGTAGATCACTTTTCTCGTTTGGAGACCAATTTCTGATTTTCAGAGCCTTCGGTCGCGCGCCTTGTCTCGGGATCACTTAACGTTCTCCGTTTGGCGTGATTTTTGAACCACACCTTTTTTCCTTGGCCTAGAGGGCCACTGTGGTTTGGGAGACCACTTTTGTGGTTGTAAACCACTTTTGGTGCTCGACAGCTAGTTTTCGAGGCTCCCGGCTGTGCGCTTTGCCTCCCAAACTTTCATCTTGCATCCGTTTTGGTTTGTTTTTGGTACAAACCTTATTTTCCTTGTTTGGAAGGTGGTACAAGGGTGGGAGACCAGTTTCTCTCCCTGCAAACCACTTTCCTTCCTGCCAGCCAGCTTTCTGGTCTGACAATTGGTCTCTTTGGTCTTTGGGCCATCTTTTCTGGTCGGCCACCATACCACTGCATTGTTTTCATACTTTAGACTCTCTCCCACCATGGCCGACCAGTTTCATTTTTGGGACACCACTTAAAGTGGTCGGCCGACCACTTTAAGTGGTCAGCTGCTTTTTGCACCTTTTTGGAGATATTTTTGGCCAGTTGGCACAGTTGGAGAGCACAAGAACCATCCTCCATACACGTGTATGGAAGGATGGCCTTAAGCCTTAGCTTCTTGAAGAAGCTTGTGCTTTTGCTCTCTATAAGAGGGAGGCTCCCCCTCCCTCTTCCAGGTTCAGAAAAAATTGCCTTGAGAGATATAGATACACCATTGTATCTATCTTGCCCTTTACTTCATTTTTGTGCTTCAAAAGTGTAGTTTTATCATACTTTAACACACAAACACACACTCAAACACCATCCTCTGGTTGCTGAGGTGCTTAGGAGCTGGTTTTGGTGCTCTTGGACTGGTTTAAGCTCAAAGAAGTTGCTGGAGTTGCAGTTTTAAAGGTGGTCTTCAAGGGTGAGCTTTTAACCTTTTAAACCCCCATTTTTGCTTAAGCTTTTAGCCCTACTTGCATGCTGTTTTAGGCTTGACTTTAAAATACAAAAATTTTTGTTTTTCAGTCCTTGTGAAGTTTGTTTAAGGTCACTTTTCTGTTGGGGGTGATCTACCCCCTCTTAGGCCTTGTTAGGCCTTATTTTGAGCCATCCCTCTAGGCTCTTGTTGTAGCCTTTGCATGACCTTTCTACCACTGAAATCCAGAGGATTTTTAGTGGTGGAAAAGTGGTTTTGGGGTCCTAAATAGGAGAGGGTCATCCCCTCTCCTTGTGTTTTGTATACTTGCTTCATATGCCTCATGTTTGAGCATGTTTGTTAAGCTCGTGTTGGCTTGTTCTTAGCATGTATTTGGGGTTATTTCAGCATGCCTCAGATCTGTTTTGACTTGGTTTGGTCATTCCATGCATGCCTTATACACTTGTAGTGTAAATCACACAAACTAGCTTTGTATGCTTTATGAAGTAGCATGTCATTCTAGCTTGCTTTGTGTCCATTTCAGCATGTTCTTGGGCTTATTTTACCATGTCATACCTCTGTTAGGGTTTGGTTTGGTTGGCCTTTGAATGCTCCATGCTCTTGTAGTACAATTCCATGAATTAGCCTAACATGCATCATGCTTTGACATGTCATTCTAGCATGCTTTTGGCTTAACTTTACGAAGATTTTGTCCATGTTTTAACATGCTCTAGCTCTGATTTTGGTTGTTTTGGCCATGCATGACTTGCTTTGTATAGCCATGGTTCAATCTAGCTTGTTAGCTTTGTGTATCAAGTCCACTAGCATGCTTTACTTGGACTATTTGAATGATTTGGCATCATTTATTATGTGATTTTAGTCCATGTTTCATTCTCATACACTTGCATTTATCACTTATTCAATGCGTTGGAGGGTTTGCCCCTTTTATGCCTTACCATGAATCATTGCGTATGCCATCATGCCTAAGCTTGCGAGCTATCATTTCAGTGTTTATTTGGGGTTATTTTGCCATGATATAACTCTGATTTTTGTTGGTTAAGTCTCCCCATGCTTGGTCTTAATAGGTGTAGTGTAATCCACCTTATTTGCCTTGTATGCATCATGCCTTATGCCCTTCATGCTAGCTTGTTTTGGCTCCCTTCCATGCATGTTTTAGACTCATTTTAATATGTTCTAGGACTGTTTTGGGTTGTCTTGATCACATGCTTCATGTTTTGCATACCTATAGTGTAAGTGCTCTTGCTAGCCTCAAGCTTCGGGCACCATAGCATACTTTATTTATGTTGTGTACATGATTTGGCTTCATTCATCATGTTATTTCAGAGTGTGTAACATCGCCATGTTCCCACTTCTTCCACCCTTTGAGTGCCTCTAAGGGTTGTGCATTTATTGCCTTGTTTATGGCCTAGTGTGTATGCTTGCATGCCTAAGCCTTTGAACCTCCATCTTAGCATGTTTTGGTCCATGTTTAGACCTACTTGAGCTCTGTTTGTGGTTGGTTCATGCATATTTGCCATGTATTGCATGCCTCCTTTGTAGTCCTCTTTGTTAGCTTTCATGCTTTAGGACCTTTGCATGCTATACTTGTATTGTTTGAATGATTTGGCATCATTTCTTACTTAATTTTAGTTCATTTAGTGTTGTTACACTTCCGCATTTATCACTCATTGAGCGCTCTTGAGAGTTGTGCTCTTAGGCCTACTTGATTGGCCGATGCATTGTACATGCATGCCTTGTCATTTGTACCTTTGTTTTGGTGTTATGGCCTCTGTTTTGGGCATGGTTGAGGTCTATCCATCTTGGTTTAAGTCCATTGAGCATTGAGTATGCCATGTGGTTCATCGCATTGAGTAAGCCATGTTGTTCGCGTGATTCATTTAGCATTGTGTATGCCATGTTGTTTGCATGCTTAGGTCACATTGCATTGAGTATGCCATATTGTTCATTGCATTTGTGTGTGCCATGTTCATCGCATTGTGTATGCTAGTTGTCATTTGCATTGCGTATGCTAGCTTTTATTTTCATGTTTGTATGCTATTCATATTGCATGTTTGCATGTTTAAGTCATATTGCATGTTTGCATGCTCAAGTTGCATTCCAAGCTTGCATGCTTGAGTCACATTGTGTATGCCATGTTGTTGCATTGTTGTTTGGATTAAGTGTTAATCCAATCACGAGAAATGAGGGACGTTTCATACTTAAAGTGATGAAACGTACCTCAATTCTCGGTCGTCGACGCTCCGCTCTTGATCAAGCATGATAGAGTTTTAGGCTTTATGTGTTTACTTGTGTATTCATTTTATATTGAATTGTGCAATTTGACTTCTCGACCATCATGCATTGAAATGCGCAATTAGTGGCCCGAGGGTCGAGAACCACACTCCTTTGAGCTTGTGAAATGATAGGGAGGGTGGTTGTGCACACATACCTTTCAAATACATTCCCATGCCCTTTCTTGCTCTCTGTTGCAGCAAACTGGAGAAATACAGCAACAACTGGTCGGCCAGCCAAAAAAACTAGCTGGGCGATCACTTTTTCTGGTTTTTAGCACAGAAAGTGGTCGGCAGGTGTAGACGTCCCCGAACGCCTCGGGAGGATGGGTCCCGTTCTGTTCATTTTGGGCTCACTACAAGTTCAGGACTCTCAAATTGTCACGGTTCTAAATCTGAACCAAAGAGTCCAAATCCGGCAAATCATTTTGAGAAAACAGATTTTGAAAGAAGTGCCAAACTAGATGCTTTTCCAGATACAGAGTCGCCACCTAAATGTTTTATTTTGGGGAAATTTAGGAAACCCTGACTCGTTTGCCTAAGGCCACGTGTCCGTCATCACCAAAGTTGCCTCGGCTCGGGAACTTGGGTACGATTGGGGAAGGTCACTTCGTGAGCACCCCCGCTCGCCCGATCAAAGATCGGCCTCTACTAACCATGATATCTAGTTTTGAAAACATTATGCGTTCTTATTCCGGTTATTAGCCTAGATTTACTATGTGATGCGCACATTTATATATATATATATATAATAATAATAATAATTTAAAAAATTTGTGTCAAAATAATTAGTTTATGAGACAGAAATAAACTTGAATAATTTTTAAAAGAAGTTGATTATTAGAAAGTAGTTGAACTTGCTAGAAATTGTAACAAAGAGACTTATGGATAACATGGTGTAATGATCATAATTTGAGGGTATTGAGGTCTTTTAATCAACTAATCTTAATCTTTTTCAATCGGTTAATTCTGTATTACATCCCCTGATGAGACTCAATAGTCTTCTTAAATATATAGCATGAGAAAATTGTCAATTCAAAGACTCATTTTTATATCCAAAACTGGAATTTAGAATTGATTGGACAGAAGTCTATTTTGAGAAGTAAGTTAAAAATTGATTTTTTATTTTTATTTTTTTGACTTTTCTTAGAGAAAAATTAAAATGATTATGGTTTAAATATGATATTTTGTTTTATTGACTTAATTAGCCTATTTAATCTTTTGTGCTTTTTTTAATTTCAATTGAGATAGCCAAAAGATTCACACTCCCAAAACACTATATGTGCATTGTCTATTTAGTCCAACTAGTGATGCAATGAAAATTTTTACAGATAAACGCATAGTAATTTGTCTTTGTTAGGTAGTTGGGACACAAACGATAACCTATTTATTGGGTTGGGTTGGGTTGGGGGTGGTTTAGCTGCACTACTACATTTAAATTTTTTTTTTAGTTATGCTTTTTCCAAAGAGCTACATTTTTTTAAATTTTTTTTTTTCTTTTCAGTTATGCTTTTTCAAAGTTATGCTTTTTCAGAGGACGCTCAGGCTAAAAGTCCAAAATTAAATTTTCAGGTGGTGGAATATATGTGCTTGTGTTAACAGTATGCTTTTGAAAGTTTCCATGTGTTGAGAATATAATCAACTTTAATATGAGACATCAATTTTCAGTGAATGCCTAGAATTTCATCTAGTGGATTAGACAAAGCTCCCAAACTGTATAGAATTCTAGTTTTAGTTGCCATCTATTATTGTTGTATCGTTAGTCTACATGTAGCAACTAGACATACCAACACCAATCTACTCAATAAGTTAAATAAGTTATAGATATCAGTTTCTAATAAAATTAATTTTAGAATATTCTTATTAAAATCTGTCAAATAAAATTCATGTTGATTATGAAATTTTTTAAAAAAAAATTATTACCACTGAAATTGTTGTAAACAGTAACATGTTATTCTCACTACAACAAAAAAGGCCTTTGTGAGTGGACCTCAGCCACACTCACATCAGTAGCCAGTAGGTGAAAATGAGACTCTCGAAATGCGTGCACGCATGCACGCAAACTGAGGACCGAACCTAAGGCAAAACATGTAACTCTAACAAGGCATGGCAAGGGATGCAAGATGGCATGCAAACTCACAAATTCCAGCACTGAAATATGATGCTAAACAGCCCCAAAACATGGAAAAATGGCACCCGATGCATGAGATGAAACCCGAAACTCGAAACTAGGCACATAGAATGACTTATAGCTATACAAAGCATGCATTATTTGATCATGAAGCACGAAGACAGAGCCAAGGCAGTCCCAAAACATGAACATTTCCAGTTCAAAGCGTGGCCAAAAGATGCTCACATGGTGGACAAAATAGCATGCAATCTTGACTAGCAATCATGGTTTACATGGCAAGTATATGATGCACATGGAATCTTACCAAACCAAAAAAAATCAGTGAATAAATCATGTGAAAATAGGCCCAAATAACCACTGATATACAACCATGGTATGCAAAAATAATGAGTTACTTTGGAGGGCCATGCAAGGAGTTATTAAGCACATGCAAGGTAGACATTTAGCATGGCATAAAAAACTATGAAAATCAAATATGGTATTCCTAAAACTCACTAAATTGACCCTGGAAAGTGACTTTGAAGCATGCAAGATAGGGTCTCTTTGGAAGGCCAGAATGACCACCAAACAAGTCATGAAAATCAAATAGGGTCTCTTTTGAAGCATGAAAATCAAATATGGTAGTCCTAAAACTCACCAAATTGACCTTGAAAAGTGACTTTGAAGGATGCACGATAGGGTCTCTTTGGAAAGCCAAAATGACCACCAAACAAGTCAAGGAGAGAGGGGGTCACCCCCCTCTGATTTGGAGGCTCAAAACAGTGTGCTAGCCACTGAAAATCCACTGTATTTCAGTGTCTAGAAGGCCAATCAAAGCATGCAAAAGAGCTTAGGTGTAAAGCTCAAAACAAGGGACAATCAAGCATAAAAGGAAGCGTGAGACCTCAAATAAGAAAATTCCCTTAATAAAACATGAATATGATGTCAAAAAAAGCCTTTTTCCAGTTTATAACAAATCTCAAAAATGAACATAAATAGGGCTAATCTATCATGCAAAAATGGCCCTAAAAGAGATAATAGAGACAAGGGACAGAATCTGGTCCCAAACAGTGAAGATCCCTTCAACAAAGTTGAAGAGGGGTTCAAAATGAAGCACTTTACAGTTTACGTCAATCCATGAAAATGATCACAAATAGGGCTAAGCTATCATGCAAGAAAAAGGCCTAAAAGAGGGATAAAGAGACAAGTGGTAGCAGATGACCTCAAATGGAAAAGATCCCTTCAACAAAGTTGAAGAGGGGCTCAAAAACATACATTTCACAGTTTATGACCAAGTCCAAAACAGCTCACAAATAAGCCTAAAATATCATGCAAAAATAGACCTAAAAGAGAGTTTAAACACAAAGGGGGAGGAGGAGACCTCAAACAGGGAAAGACCCTTGATCAAACATGAAAAGGAGCTCAGAATATGACTATTTCCAGTTCAGGTCAGAGCCCAAAAATACTTACAAATAAGGCTAACCAATCATGAAAAATAAGGCAAGAAAAGGGCAAATAGGGACTCACCCTTGAAGCGAAGCTCTCCAGCAGCTTTTGGTCCAAATTTCTGAGCTTTTAACCTTTGCAAATGGCCTCCAAGGTGCTGGAATGGGGTGTGGAGGTAGTAGGCTTGAAGGTGTAGTGTAAAGGTCAAGAACAAGGATGTTTGGAGGCTTGAAGGAGAGATATATATGGAAGGGTGTATATATGAATCCCAGCTGGTTTTTCTTACTCTTAGAAATGAGGTAGGGTGCTGGTTATAAAGAGGGAGAGAGGCCAAGGAAATGGGGGGAAAAACAAATTCAAATTCCCCCCCCAAAAGGCAGCCGCTCGGATACAGGATCTGGAGGGAAACAGCTGGCACAGCTGGAATACACTTGGAGAGAGGATCATGGCCGGCCAGGTTCAAAAGGTTCAAGTGGCCGGCCGGCCATCCCCCATGGCCGGCCGGCCAGGGGTCAAAAGGGTCAATGAAGATTGCTGGCCAGCCACCTCAAAAAGGTGGCCTCCCATGTGTGCACAACACAAATATGTGGTCAAAACCCTGAAAATGTGAACCAAGAGAGAGAAAAGCCAACTTTTTAGAGGGGTTCAAAAGGGTCAATGACAATTACTGGCCGGCCTATACATATTGGTGGCCTCCCAGGTGTGTACAACACAAATATGGGGTTTAGGGCTAAAGAAAGTGGCCCCGGGGTGGTCAACATTAGCTTTTTAGCGAGGAAAACAGGCGACGGAGAGCAATGAAGAAATAAAGCTGGCTTTTCAGAACAATTGCTGGCCTCCCACCCTCCTACAAGCTTCCTAACAATGAAAATAAGGTCTCCACCAAAAATGAACCAAAACGGACGCAAAACGGAGGTTCGAGGACCGAAACGCACGGCCCGGGGCCCCGAAAATGGGCTGTTAAGCACTGGAGGTGGCGTTCGACCATGAAGTTGGTCTCTCGAGCCACAGTGTTCCTCAAAAGGGAGAAAACAAGGTGTGTGCCAAAAATCAGAGCAAACAGAGGTGGTTAGGCGGTCCCGAACCGAGGCACACGGTCGACGGCTCCGAAAAATCAGAAATCGGGCTCCAAACGGGTAAAATGGCCTACGACCACGAAACGTAGCCTACGGCCACTGAGAGATGGTCTACGAGACCTCTCCCTCCCTTCAGGAAGAGAAAATGGAGAAAACGAGACCTGGTTCACAAACCGAGGCAAAACACGAAAGAGCCCGGAAGTTCGGAGGCAAGGCTCACAGCCGAGACTCCGCAACCTCAGAATGAGCACAATATGCGACATCACCAAGGGCTCAATTGGTGACGTCTGAGTCTTAAGGTCGGTCAAAAATGGGTTGTCTACAGTTGCCCCTCTTTGACAAAACTCGAAAGTCAAGAAGTGACGGGAGTGAATGTCAAAGCCCAGAGACGATCCATTTTTGACAAGGCCGAAGACTTAGACAAACATACAAAGTACAGACAAATAAATGGTTGCACCCACAGGCTGCCTACGTATCCCTTTACAAGGAATCAAACCAGCGTAGTTCAGGGGCAGGATAAAATGATATGCAGGAAGATTTTGATGATTGGACTTATACGCTACGCGAAGCCGGTTTGAAAATTGGACTTATACGCTACGCGAAGCCTGTTTGAAAATTGGACTTATACGCTACACGAAGCCAGTTTGTAATTGGACTTATACGCTGACGCGAAGCCGGTTTGTAATTGGACTTATACGCTTTCGCGAAGTCGGTTTGTATTCAAAACAATGCAATGTACTAACAAGTACAGGTGAGGTGCGCAAGATAGCGTGAATGAAATGCTATGATAGTAAAGATGCAAAGGGTGACAAACTCCAACCATGCCGGAATCATGAGAGGAGGTCCAAAACAAACAATTAGGAGTGCATACAACGCAACCTAAGTCAAATTCCAAACGCGCCGAAATTGTGTGGGGAACAAAGAGAGAGACATAAGGACATATCCTAGTGTTTCATAAAGGAATGAGAAACATAGGGACGTATCTCGGTGTTTCGGAGTGGTTCAAGCATTGGAACGTATTCCAAATGCTCTTAACCAAAGAGGGAGAAACATAGGGACACATCCCGGTGTTTCGAAGTGGTTTAAGCATTGGAACGTATTCCAAATGCTCTTAACCAAAGAGGGAGAAACATAGGGACACATCCCGGTGTTTCAAAAAGGTATAAGCATTGGAGCGTATTCCAAACGCTCGTAACCAAAGAAGGAGAAATATTAGGACATATCCCGCTTTTTTCGGATTGAGTGAGAAACATAAGGACGTATCCCGGTGTTTCGGAATGGTGTGAGCATTGGAACGTATTCCAAATGCTCTTAACCAAGGGGGGGGAGAAACATAGGGACGTATCCCGGTGTTTCGAATTGAGTGAGAAACATAGGGACGTATCCCGATGTTTCGAAAAAGGTATAAGCATTGGAACGTATTCCAAACGCTTTCAACCGAAAAGGGAGAAACATAGGGACACATCCCGGTGTTTCGAAAAAGGAGAAGAGAAACATAGGGACGTATCCCGGTGTTTCAGAAAGGAATGAGAAACATAGGGACGTATCCCGGTGTTTCGAAAAAGGAGAAGAAAAAATAGGGACGTATCCCGGTGCTTCGAAAAAGGAACGAGAAACATAGGGACGTATCCCAGTGTTTCAGAAAGGAATGAGAAACATAGGGACGTATCCCAGTGTTTCGGAATAAGAAGGAGAAATATAGAGACGTCTCCCGATGTTTCGAAAAGGTATGAGAAACATAGGGATGTATCCCGGTGTTTCAGAAAAGAATGAGAAACATAGGGACGTATCCCGTTTGTTTCAGAAAGGAATGAGAAACATAGGGACGTATCCCGGTGTTTCGAAAAAGGAGAAGAAAAATAGGGACGTATCCCGGTGCTTCGAAAAAGGAACGAGAAACATAGGGACGTATCCCGGTGTTTCAGAAAGGAATAAGAAACATAGGGACGTATCCCGGTGTTTCGGAATAAGAAGGAGAAACATAGGGACGTATCCCGGTGTTTCAGAATGAGAAGGGAAAACATAAGGACGTATCCCAGTGTTTTCGAATAAGCGAGCGTGCATAACAATGAAAGTGGAAAGTGCGTGACAACGCATGTGAAAAGGTGCACGACAATGCAAGATAGATGTGCATAAAAAATGCAAGTAACGAGCATAACAATGCTAGATAGATGTGCATAACAATTCAACGAATGGTGTGCGCAACAATGCGAGAAATGGTGTGCATAACGATGCGATAAATGTGCAACTTCAAAAGCGTGTTTGAAACAAAATGCCGAATAAGAAAATACAAGCCTTAACGAGACCAAATCCAAACGCGACCTCCGATTTACCTCTCGGAGGGGTTTGTAACACACGTCGCTTGAAAAGGGTACACCCTGTTTATATTGGCGAGAGATAACATCTGCTGCTGCTTTAATTGCCATTCTAACTTGAAGCGGGCTTAAGCTTGGAGTAGAGGCACACTCATTCTTCGGAGCACTAACAAGGCCTGAAAAGGTACATCCGGAGTACAATCACGGAATTTGCTGAAGGTGAAACACACTCAGATGCTTTGATTTTCCCTCTTTTCTTTTGCTTTGTAGTCTGGAACCCATATAGCTTCAAATAGGTCCTTGTTTTACTGTTCTTGCATGACTTGGGTTGAACCCTGCGGTTTTAAGAAAGAACAAATTCTTGTTTTGCACAAATGCGGAGAATGGCACAGCACTCTGAGCACAAAACGATTCATTTTTTAAATTGAGAATGGGTTCTCGACCGGGTATTGAGCCTACAACTGACCACAGCCAAAAGGACTCAAAAATGGAAAACAAAGGTAAAATAACCTAAACACAACAAGACAAGCTCAGAACGACTCAAAACAAGATTTGAGACAAACAAAACAAAAGACACGACACACAGACGTGTTACAAAGACGAGAGACCTCTCAGTACGCGAGGAGCCAGTTTCTTCGGGTATTGTTTCCCACCCTTTCTCATTTGTGATTCTCACATCACTCGGCCCTCAGGCTCTGTTTTTGCTGAAAAAGCCCTTTTCCTCACTTTTTCTCTCAGCGCACATCTCTCTATTCTTTAATCTCTCATTTTTTATCCCTCCCCTGGGTGGTTGATGGATGAACAAGAAGTTGCGGGTTCTTGCCCCAAACATTCTGCTAGATTCTCTTCTTCTGCTCACAACAGTGAACTTTCTCCCACAGAGGGGTTGCGAGGCGGCTGGATGTGCAGCAGATCTGCAATCGACATTGGTTGACGATGCTCTTACTGGGGATTTTGGACGTGATTAGATCTGTCCAAACAAAGGAGTGGAATATCTTGATCCATTCCCGTTCGTGCTTCGCGCTTGGCTTGATACCTCGTTGCTTGGAGGATGAAAGAGCTTTCAGCCCTTTGTTGTTAATTTCAGTTGTGCCCTCTTCTGGCAGGTAGAGTGCCCTTCTTGGCGAGTATATTAAAAAATGGGGGAAAAGACAGGAAGCCTGACTTAACTGTGCCCCTAGTTCATCATTTTGACCATTTTTTGTTTTTGGCTTTCTACTAAAACAACTTTGACCAAAATGAGAGTTAGATTAACACGCTTGTTCGATTTTTGATTTGAAATCATGCAAGTCAGGTTATGAGCACTGAAAATTTTCCTTTTTGGGTCCAAGAAAGCGGGACTGTTCAAATTTTGTGAAGTACGAAGGCAACGTGGCAGCTGTATTTGGCCAATAAAAGCTAGCCACGTGTACATGGAATAGAAAGCGATTCAGTTACAACGACTGAAAAGACGTTTTGACCTGACAGATTAGTAGCCCGGTGTCAATTTAGCTCGGTTGAAAGGCTAAAAGTTTTAGCTCGGCTGGTAATAAGTAATCCCAATCATGCTGCGCAGATGGAATTAAGGGGCAATTGAGAGGGAAGTTTTTATATGCACTAGGGCCGAGCTAGGCCAAGGCGCGGTAATGGCGTTCTGTGGGCCGCGGTAAAAATGGCCGAGTGAAAGAACCTTGCAGTTAGCTCGGTCCAATTGCGGTTGTGGTTACCACGGTCGGTATGGTGATATTTAGCTTGGTCATGGTATTCAGAACTGTGGTATTTGGGCTTCTTATGGTGGACCTTACTCTCGTTAGCTCGGTCAAAGCTTACTGCAGTTAGTTCAGTCTCAACGGACCAAACCGAGGTACAAGCAATGAAGGGAAGAACCAAGCCAATTGGAGCACGGTCATTTCTGCCGCTTTAGCATGGCCATGTTAGCTCGGCCGTTTTGTCATACTACCAAGGTAAAACCATCTCACTTGGTTTAAGCAGTGAGGGGGGTGTTGAGGGATAAGCATTATCTTTCAGGAGTATGATTCCTAGGAGGACTCTACATGGAGGAATAAGAGTCCTACTAGGATTGTGCCATACAGAACCTATAAAAAGCTCATAACAAAACCTATGGAGGAGGTAACACAACTTTAATTCTCGAATACACAAAACTTTTGTCTATTTGTCTATTTTGCTGACTTAGACATCGGAGAGGTATCCGGCACACACCCGCCGGCTAGCTTACGTTTATGTTTTCAGAGAGTAAAGTGACGACGTTTGAAGGAGCGCAGACTTGATCAACAGGATTATACGAGAAGAATTGTAGAGACCCTAATTTTTTGTAATTACACTTGAAACCCTGAGCATTAGGTTAATAGCATTTTAGCCCTAGTTCCATAAAAGTCTACGTAAGGGCCCAAGTAAAGAATAATTTCTTCGTGTGTTACCATAATTAAATCATAGAACACCACTTTATGATTGGAACTATCCTAAAACTTTGTTTTATTTATTTTATCTCATAATTGCTAAATTAATTCACACATTTTATTTTTATTTCTATTTTTTTTGTTTTTATTGTTCTTTCATTTATTATTTATTTGAATAGAATACTATTGTGTATTTGAATATATACATAGTTTATGTATATATATATATAATATGTTGGTGGAAGAGTTGGTTGGATAACAACAAACAAAAAAATAAATAAAAAAAAACAAATATCTAGATATTTAGTTCACTTAGCCATTAAGCTACCTTATACTCTATAAATTGAGGGCTGGTCCAAATCCACTCCCACGTTTTTCAAAAGCCCAAGGAAAGGTTAAGAGAGGGAGAGTTGGCTCAAGGGAAGTAGAGAAGTAAGAAAAAGAAGAGAAAAAGAAGGAATTCTTGAAGGCAAGAAGAAAAAAAAAAAAAAAAGAAAAAAAAAAAAGACTTCTTGAAGGTAAAAATACACCTCCCCCTTGTCTTCTCAAAATTTTTTTTCTTTACCCATCTCATCCTATTGTCTAGATGCTCCCTTTGGTTATGTATTATTGGTAAATTGAGTTTTTTTGGTGTGTATGCATGTGTGGGTGTGAATTGGTGACATTGTCTTACAATTTTATTCAAAATATGCACTGCTGCAATTTCTAATATTTAAAAGAAATATCAAACCTATTTATTTCTCAAATCTGAATTTATTGTAAGATAATTGGTGTGTTTAGAGCTTGTGACAATTTTATTAGCCCCTAATTGTATGTTTTTAGGGCTTGGATAATTTGTTGAAAAATCGGGTCCTGGATCTCTGAAAAGCAGTCCACTTTTAGTAATTTTATAAAATTCTAGAAAAATCATCTCATGTTGGTTCTTTTGTCAAAATTTAGAAATCTGAGTCCTCTTTCCAACAGATTTTATTTTAGTAAAAACCATCGGGTACATTGAGAGAAACGCTAGTTTTCCCAATGGGTGACAAATCTGGACAGGTTTTTGAATATAGCTTGTGGATGAATTTCTGGAGGTGCTATGCACATTCTGTGAATTGGAATTGAAACTAGACAGGTTGATTATTATTTCTGTGCAATTTCAGCCCCTAATTTGACCTAGAAGTATTTTTACCAAAGCGTTCTTGTTAGCCCTGCAGAACTGACCGGTGCTGGAAATTGTGTTCTACTATGTGATTTGTCTCTAAGTGTTTCAGGCCTTTTTAATGTTATTTCTTGCTTAACTATACTTATGTACTTATGTATGATGATCATGGATTATATTTCCTCTAGTATGTTTTTCCCATACTCGTTTAATTGACCAAATTACCGAATGTGACTAACTCACCTAGCAAAAGATCTAATAAACGGGAAATGATAAGGGGTTGACAATGGGTGACGTTTATCTTAGTGTTTTAGAACAATTTTATACATATGCATGACATGAATTATGATGGGGTTAATACCAAATGAGTTAAGTCTTGCGTAAGCAGTTTAAGCGAGCCCCTAGGTTGACCTGGATGTATTCAGACTCTATGCGGCGGTTTCAGGGTGTAAGCGAGCCCTTTGGTATGGTATGTGCAGGGTGTAAGCGAGCCCTTTGGTATGGTATGTGCAGGGTGTAAGCGAGCCCGAGGCACGATTTGGGTGTAAGCGAGCCCACTTGTTGGTCGTCCCTTTTGAGGTCCATCAATGCCACTGACAGGTAAATAATCAGAAGGTGGGCATAGGTGGTAAGGTCTGCAAAGCAGCAAAAGGGGGAGTTCTGAATAGTCTGGTGTTCAATCCTTGTGGTTGGGTAGAAGGATCTCTTTGGGGGGGGGGTCCTAAATGCCTAGTCTAACTACTGATTTATAAAACCTTAATGTAAATATGTTATGTTACTTGATTTGTTTCGTGTATGATTGATTGATAGAAGATATGGAGGTGTGTGTGTTTTTACTGGGCATTCCAAGCTCATGGCGTGTCATGCCAGGTAAAGAAGCAGCTTACGACGGGGAAGGTTATCCCGAAGACAATCAAGATGAAGTTTTAGAGCCGTGGTTCACTTGAAAATTTAGACTAGTAGTTTGTTTTTGTGTTCTCTCTTCTTTTACCTTTTGGTTTGACAATATTTGTAAACCTCTAGTGGAACTCAAATCAGTTATCCATGTTATAACTCCGCTTGTATGTGTATATTAACGTATTGTGGTTATTTATTTTGTTTGAGTTGTACTATATATATTTCTCTTGCGGTCTCAAATTTTGGGGCGTGACACGTCTGAATCCAAGAGAGTGGCTGCTGCTCGCTGACGATGCAGGAGTCCATCCCGTGGAGGCTGAATTTGCCCCTAGTGTTGTAAATCGGAACTCAGTTTTTCTTCAGCGATACTTTCTTCTTTCTTCCTCTCTGGGATTTGGCATTCTTGCCGATCTTTGTTAGCTTGAGAAACATCCCAATTTTTTTTGACTCTTCGAGCACATCTGACAGTTTTGCCCCTAGTTTGAGGGCTTTTGATCTAGCTTCGCAAGCTTCCTTTGAAAACACTTGATCTCCTTGATCTGACTTTTCTTGCCCCTAGTTCGAGGGCTGCTTTGAATCTGGCCACGCAGGCCTTACATTATGGTTGACCTTTGAACTTTCTGAGTCCGAGTTTGGGGTTTGAAAGCAAGGGGTCGAGTCTCGAGGCTGAGAGCGATCCTAGGCTGCACAATCTCAAGAGCGATTCCACATAGGTCTTCGCAAGATCGCGCAAAACAGTTTTTGAAATCTTTTAAGAAAGCGACAAATCGCTCGCGCTGAAGACAATGTAGAACTAATCTGGATCAAGTCAGGATCCTTCTCAGTACTCACATTAACAAGCATGATCTTGATCATTAAGGGCTTAGCATGCCTCTCTTTTTCTCAATTGATCAAATTTTACAAAACCCGAGGAATTCCTTCCTCTTCGTTTTTTTATCACAATGTTTCGAAAAAAGTTTTGGAAAACTTAGGTCGATGCAATGAATTCAAGGCACAGAAAAGACACAGCTTCTAGTCAAATACTACCATCTCATTTAGAATTTCTGGCACACGGCAGAAGCAAATACAAGAGCGTGAAAATTACCGCTATTCCATTCAAATTTGTTAGTGTAACTGGCTCTAAGCAGGAACAGACTCAAAGAAAAATGAAAACACAAACACAAAACAAAATGGTGATGCCCGAGGTAACACCCCCGGAATCACCCGACTCTTAACAAAACAAGACTGACTCGATACAACAAGACAAACCCGACTGACTCAATATGAAAAGACTGACTCAATACAAAACGACAAGACTGACCCAATACCCAAGTCAGAAAGCACAAAAACTAGCATTCGCAAAATGCTCAAAACAGTGCGTGCCATACGCCACATCCGGAGTAAACTGAGCGCCGCCCGCAGGTGGTTCATCTCCTGATCACAAAGTCACATTATCCCCCACAAGTTCACTGATCAAGTGCCGATAGACTTTGCAGAGCTTGGTGCGACGATGACCCCATTGTCAATCAGATTTTGTATCTCGTGGCGGAAACGGACGCAACTGTCAGTGTCATAACCGGTTTGTTGATGAAAAGCACAGTACTTAGTCGGGTCATGCTTTGAGGGGAGAGTATCGGGTAGAGGCCGTTGTTCTAACGGTTTCAGATGTCCTTTCCTGAGTAGGACCCCTAAAGCTTTAGACAAAGGCATAAAGAGTGGGGTGAAAACCCTCTTGCCTCGGGGTAGATAGTCCAAAGTTCGGGGGTTTGAAGTGGATGCATCAACAAAGGGGGTGGCTGCTCTTGGTGTGGTGGTGGCGACCGTGCCCACGTCTGAAGTCTTAGCAGCTACATCACCGCTGGTGGTCGCACTTGAATTGCGGGAAAATGCCCTCCTGGGCTGCTCTTTCTCCTGGTCAAGAAGGCCCTACTTCATAGCGTCCTCGATCTGTACTCCCATCTCATGTAAGTTTGAAAAGGTGGGGAAGGGGAGAACGATCATTTTCTGCAAAAGCTTGGGCTGGAGATTGCGCACAATCATCCGAATTTGATCTTTGTCAGTGGGCCTAAGGGTCATCATTGAGGCCTTGGCCCTCCAGCGGGCTACGAAATCAGAAAAACTCTCCTTAGGCTCTTGCCTTGTTGTCTCAAGATCACGAGTTGTGACCTCGATTTGCGTGTTATAGGAGTACTGCGCAACGAAGGCCTCGGCCATCTCATCCCAGTTCTGTTTGACATCGTCTTCTAATTTTACATACCAGATAGCGGCCACACCTGACAGGGTCCGGCCGAACAATGAAAGCTTCTGCGGTCTGGTGAGGCCCATCGGCCGTAGTATATCTGAGAACAACCGGAGATGCACCAGGGGATCCCCAGATCCGTCAAAGCGGTCGATATGTGGCATTTTAAAGTGGTCTGGCAGCGTCACGACCGCATCGGTATATCCGTCCTCAATGTCCGGGATGGACTTGACGCCTTGAGATTTCTTGAACAGTTTTTCAAGCTTGCTCACCTTCAATGCTGTGGGGTCCACCTCGGACTCAAAGTGAGAATCTGGCAGGTTGGTGGGTGTTTTGGATAATTGGGGTAGGATTGGGGGCGGAGCCGGCCCCATCGGAATGTCCGTACCTTCCTGGACATTTGGTGTCTCCCCAGGTACTGGAGCTCTTGGTGGGGGAAGAGCCTAATGCGAAGCAGATGCTCCGTTTTGCTGTTGCAGCCTGGTGATTAGCTCAGCCTGCTGGGCCATGATTGCAGCTTGCTGTTTGGCAAATTCCATCTGGCGGGCAGCATCTTGCTGCATGAGTTTCATACTTTCTTGGAGTTGACGCATCATTTCCTCCATCCCTGCCATGTTCTGCTGTTCCGGTTGACAGACTAGTGGGGTGACTAAAAACTGATAAAAACTGAGGCCTCAGCCTGACTATTCACTGATGGGGTGGATAAGGGCCACTGATCTGGTAACTGCTGAACTGGTGATCTGTGCCTGACTGGCCCTTTTACCCTGCCTCTGGCGGAGGAACACTGATTTGCCTTTGAACTGAATCTCTGACCTGACAAAGTCTATCAGCACAAGTCCGATGAACCTCGGGGGATATCGGAGCCTTCTGAAGCTATGGTTCCAAGACTGCCCTAGCAAAAGAGAAAACATGCAGCATCTCAGCCTGATTTCACCTGAACAGATATGAGCAGCCAAATAACTGTGCTCTCTACTGAATTCTGCCCAAAAGTTCGCCTGTAAACTGATACCCTCAGGTAAAACTGATTCCTAGATACTGATGCCCGCAGGCCTGATACCCAAACTTGCAAACTGTTACATGCATTCGCTGTAGAGACGCACTCTAAAAGCACATAGCAAGCAAAGAGAGCCAAAACACCCCTATGTTGGCGGTAGGGTTTCCCTGTCCTATTTTGTCAGGATCTAGGGTTTCACTACGCACGCAGCGGTTTCAAACAACCTATCGGGTGGTAAGCAACCTGTCCTAACTTGGAATGGTCACTATGGATCCGAATATGCACTAGGACGAATGGTTAAAAAGGGTGCCCCGGTAAAACCGGGGTTTGTGTTCCCGTCGTGACAGAGCCCGCAACCGGTCATCCTTATGGCACGTTTCTCGAAGTGAGCCTCCGGCAAACCGTTCAGGAATAGCAGATGGCAAACACAGCGTCCTCGGCGCACCAATGCAAATGCAATGCAAAGAAAACACATAAGTGTAGTTCAAAACAAGATATCATGAGTTCGAGTCAAGTTCTCTAAGATCCCCAGCGGAGTCGCCAGAAACTGTAGACGTCCCCGAACGCCCCAGGAGGATGGGTCCCGTTCTGTTCATTTGGGCTCACTACAAGTTCAGGACTCTCAAATTGTCACGGTTTCTTAAATCTGAACCAAAGAGTCCAAAATCCAGCAAATCGTTTTGAGAAAACAGATTTTGAAAGAAGTGCCAAACATGGACTGCTTTGCCAGATACAGAGTCGCCACCTAAATGTTTTATTTTGGGGAAATTTTAGGAAACCCTGGACCTCGTTTACCTAAGGCCACGTGTCCGTCATCACCCAAGTTGCCTCGGCTCGAGAACTTGGTGGTACTATTGGGAAGGTCGCTTCGTTAGCACCCACGCTCGCCCGATCAAAGATCGGCCTTCTACTAACCATGATATCTATTTTTGGAAACATTATACGTTCTTATTCCGGTTATTAAGCCTAGATTTACTATGTGATGCGCACAGCATACAAGTATAGACTGGAATCGTCTGAATTGGAACAAAACATTTCAGTTTATTTTTAAAGTGGTTTGATGGTGCTACCCGCAAGTAGGCTAAGACGTAGATTTGCCACCCTCGGTGGGCTTAGAAAAACATGATTTTGCCACTATCTAGTGGGCTTTAAAACTCACAGTCAATGCATTTATTTCCAATTCAAATAATCCAACCTTTCACCCACAGGCATCAGGCAGTTATATCACATAAGCATATAGCCTCATGGTAAGCATGCTATCTGGCAGTCACTCACACATATGCAAGAATGCTAAAGCATAAACACTTACCGAGTACTCCAAGCCAAAACAAAAGCTATGGTTAGAAATCCATGCATGATCCTAACTATACAGAAATGCCTAATGCAACACATGCAAAAATGCAACTATAGAAGGCCGCTGGCTATTCTAAAGATGGCATGCGAAATGCTACAACTAACAAGTATTCAACTTGGAATTGAGATACAAATGCAGTAGTTAAGTATGATGCGCCAAGCCCAGTGCATGCAAAACAGATGAATGAATGCAAACATGCTATCATACTGTATGCTAATTGAAACATGCCCAATCTAACCATCATAAGCGGGTAAATAAAAGGGAGAAGACGTGGGGTTGGAAGACATACATCACACACACGCACACTTATTACAACATTGCCCTCGCGCCGAGGGTCGAAAGATTAATACAGTCCCAAATGAATAAATAATACAGTCCCAAATAAATACAAAATCCTAATTAATTAACAAATTAATCTGGGAAAGTAATAAATTGCACGCAAATCCGTGGACCGCCTCAGCTCTGTTCCGGATGATGAATGATGCATGCTTGAATTTGCCTTGCGCAGAAATCCCTGCGATGCCCCGGTTTGCCTCTGTTTATAATTTTTCTTGGAATGCGTGCCAAACTTCGGAAGGCTGCTGATTTCTGATTTTGCTGCAACAGAGAGCAACAAAGGGCATGGCAAAGTATTTTCACATATGTATGCATGACTACTCTTCGGGGAGTGTAGTCCTCGATCCTTGTGCCACCAATCACGCATCTCAATGCATGATGGCCGAGAAGTCAAATTGCATGACTCAATATGAAATGAATGCACATATGGACACAACAAGTCCTAGACTCCATCATAGATAATCCGGAGTGTCGGCGACCGGGAATTGAGACACGTTCCGTCACTCGGAATACGAAACGTCCCTCGTTTCCCGTGCTTGGGCTAACTCCTATCCCAAGCACTATGCAATATGCATGACATGCATGAATGCAATCCTAACATGCAACCTAGCATACGCAATGCTATGAAATGGCATACACAATGCTCGATGTAACGAGGTATACACAATGCTCTAACATACACCTAGCATACACAATGCTGCAAATGAAATGGCATACACAATGCACGATGGACTTACACCAACATGAGTGGACCTCAGCCACACTCACATCAGTAGCCAGTAGGTGAAAAATGAACTCTCGAAATGCGTGCACACATGCACGCAAACTGAGGACCAAACCTAAGGCAAAACATGTAACTCTAACAGGCATGGCAAGGGATGCAAGATGGCATACAAACTCACAAATTCCAGCACTGAAATATGATGCTAAACAGCCCCGAAACATGGAAAAATGGCACCCGATGCATGAGATGAAACCCGAAACTCGAAACTAGGCACATGAATGACTATATAGCTATATAAAGCATGCATTATTTGATCATGAAGCATGAAGACAAAGCCAAGGCAGTCCCAAAACACGAACATTTCTAGTTCGAAGCATGGCCAAAAGACGCTAGCAAGATGGACTAAAGTAGCATGTTACTTTGACTAGCAATCATGGTTTACATGGCAAGTATATGATGCACATGGAATCTTACCAAACCAGCAAAAATCAGTGAATAAATCATGTGAAAATAGGTCCAAATAACCACTGATATGCAACCATGGTATGCAAAAATAATGAGTTACTTTGGAGGGCCATGCAAGGAGTTATTAAGCACATGCAAGGTAGACATTTAGCATGGCATAAAAAACTATAAAAATCAAATATGGTAGTCCTAAAACTCACTAAATTGACCCTGGAAAGTGACTTCGAAGCATGCAAGATAAGGTCTCTTTGGAATGCCAAAATGACCACCAAACAAGTCAAGGAGAGAGGGGGTCACCCCTCCTCTGATTTGGAGGCTCAAAACAGTGTGCTAGCCACTGAAAATCCTCTGGATTTCAGTGGCTAGAAGGCCAAACAAAGCATGCAACAAGAGCTTAGGTGTAAGGCTCAAAACAAGGGACAATCAAGCATAAAAGGAAGCGTGAGACCTCAAATAAGAAAATTTCCATAATAAAACATGAAGATGATGTCAAAAAAATCCTTTTTCCAGTTTATAACAAATCTCAAAAATGAACATAAATAGGGCTAATCTATCATGCAAAAATGGCCCTAAAAGAGATAATAGAGACAAGGGACAGAAGCTGGCCCCAAACAGTGAATATCCTTTCAACAAAGTTGAAGAGGGGCTCAAAATGAAGCACTTTATAGTTTACATCAATCCACTAAAATGATCAGAAATAGGGCTAAGCTATCATGCAAGAAAAAGGCCTAAAAGAGGGATAAAGAGACAAGTGGTAGCAGATGACCTCAAATGGAAAAGAGCCCTTCAACAAAGTTGAATAGGGGCTCAAAAAAAAACATTTCATAGTTTATAACCAAGTCCAAAACAGCTCACAAATAAGCCTAAAATATCATGCAAAAATAGGCCTAAAAGAGAGTTTAAACACAAAGGGGGAGGAGGAGACCTCAAACAGGGAAAGACCCTTGATCAAACATGAAAAGGAGCTCAAAATATGACTATTTCCAGTTCAGGTCGGAGCCCAAAAATACTTACAAATAAGGCTAACCAATCATGCAAATTAAGGCAAGAAAGGGGGAAATAGGGACTCACCCTTGAAGAGAAGCTCTCCAGCAGCTTTTGGTCCAAATTTCTGAGCTTTTAACCTTTGCAAATGGCCTCCAAGGTGCTGGAATGGGGTGTGGAGGTAGTAGGCTTGAAGGTGTAGTGTAAAGGTCAAGAACAAGGATGTTTGGAGGCTTGAATGAGAGAGATATATGGAAGGGTGTATATATGAATCCCAGCTGGTTTTTCTAAATCTTAGAAATGAGGTAGGGTGCTGGTTATAAAGAGGGAGAGAGGCCAAGTAAATGGGGGGAAAAACAAATTCAAATTTCCCCCCAAAAGGCAGCCCCTCGGATACAGGATCTGGAGGGAAACAGCTGGCACAGCTGGAATACACTTGGAGAGAGGATCATGGCCGGCCAGTTTCAAAAGGTTCAGGTGGCCGGCCGGCCACCCCCCATGGCCGGCCGGCCAGGGGTCAAAAGGGTCAATGAAGATTGTTGGCCGGCCACCTCGAAAAGGTGGCCTCCCATGTGTGCACAACACAAATATGTGGTCAAAACCCAGAAAATGTGAACCAAGAGAGAGAAAAGCCAACTTTTTAGAGGGGTTCAAAAGGGTCAATGACAATTACTGGCCGGCCTATACATATTGGTGGCCTCCCAGGTGTGTACAACACAAATATGGGGTTTAGGGCTAAAGAAAGTGGCCCTGGGGTGGTCAACATTAGCTTTTTAGCGAGGAAAACGGGCGATGGAGAGCAATGAAGAAATAAAGCTGGCTTTTCAGAACAATTGCTGGCCTCCCCACTAAACCGAAAACCGGGCTCCAAACGGGCAAAATGGCCTACGACCACGAAACATAGCCTACGGACACTGAGAGATGGTCTACGAGACCTCTCCCTCCCTTCGGGAAGAAAAAACTGAGAAAACGGGACCTGGTTCACAAACCGAGGCAAAACACGAAAGAGCCCGGAAGTCCGGAGGCAAGGCTCGCAGCCGAGACTCCGCAACCTCAGAACGAGCACAATATGCGACATCACCAAGCGCTCAATCGGTGACGTCTGAATCTTAAGGTCGGTCAAAAATGGGGTGTCTACAGCAGGTGGCTGCAGACACTAACAACTGGTCGGCCACCCTCCTACAGGTCTCCAAGGTGAGTTGGAAGCTTTCTGGAGCTTGGTGCAAGGTTTTGAGGACAATTGCAAACAGAGGCAAATTGAGGCATCGCGACGGATTTCCGAACGAGGCGACCGAGCATGCATCCAGTCTTCTCCCTCTGAGAACCTCTTGTTTTACTGCTTTATTTAGCTTCTTTACTTAGCTAGATTAAGCATTCAATTTATACTTTAATAGTTAATGCGTTTGGCTATTTCAATTTATTTTGTAATAATTAGTTAACTAGGATTAGTTAATTAGTTTGTTTTGTAATAATTAGTTTAATTAGCTTAGATTAGCTAGTTAGCTTCTTATTCGGTCCCTTCGTCGAGACGGCGCAATGTTGTAATAAGCGTGCGTGTGTGTGATGCATGTCTTCCAACCCCCATTTCTTTCTCCCTTTTACTTAACCGCTTACGATGGTTAGTTTTAGGGCATATTTTGTTTAGCATACCTTATGCTCGCATGCGTGCATCCATTCATCTGTCTTGCATGCACCGAGCTCGGCGCATCATACTTATTGCATTGTATTTTCAATATATTTACTTGAATACGTGTTCAACAGCATGTTATCAAGTTGCATTTAACATGACATTCTAGGTAGCCGAGCCTATCTTAGTTACATTTTCGCATGTGTTGTATTAGCCATCTTAAAATGAACTAGGATCATGCATGATTTCTAACTAGTTCTTTGTTTTGGCTTGGAGTATATTGTGAGTGTTTACGCTTTAACATACTGCATGTGTGTTATTGACTGCCATGAAAGCATGCTTGCCATGAGGCTAACTGCTTATGTGATATAACTACCTGAATGCCTGTGGGTGAAGGTTGGATTACTTGAATTGGAACAATTCATCAAATCCCTGATTTAGCCTACTTGCAAGTAGCAAACTTCAAAACCGTTTTCAAACAAACGAACATGCAATGCTTTGTTCCAAATTAGGCGATCTAGTCTATACTTGTATAATGTGCATGTCACATAGTAAGATTAGCTAATTAACCGGAATAAGAGCACATGTGTTTTCAAAAACAAAATATCATGCTTAGTACAGGCCGATCTTTGATCGGGCAAGCAGGGGTTCTCATTGCATGACCTTTCCCTCTCGTACCCAAGTTCCCGAGCTGAGGCAACTTTGGTGATAACGGACACGTGGCCTTAGGCACGAGTCAGGGTTTCCTAAATCCCCCCAAAATAAAATATTTAGATGGCGGCTCTATATCTGGCAAAGCAGTCCATGTTTGGCACTTCTTTATAAAATCATTTTTCCAAAACGATTTGCTAGATTTGGACTCTTTGGTGATTTATCAGTCTTGCATTGCACTTTGCGAGATCAGATTAAGAACCGTGACATTGAGTCCTAACTGTAGTAGCTCAGAACAAAACGAGATTTTGCGCCCTCGCTGCGCGGAGTCCCGGAGAGATTCGCGCCGCGCCCCGTCGTGCGCACGGATATCGGAGAGTTCCCGGGAGCACGTCTACAGCAGTCACGTTGCCAGACAGATTCAAAATGCCGCATATAGACCGGTTTGATGGTTCGGGGGATCGTATGGTCCATATATGGCTATTCTCTGACATCCTACGACCCATGGGTCTCACCAGACTACAAAAGCTGTTGCTCTTCGGCCAGACTCTGTCGGGTATAGCGGCCATCTGGTATGCTAAGCTTGAAGACTCTGTGAAGAGAAATTGGAACGAAATGGTCGAGGCCTTCATAGCACAATACTCCTACAACACTCGAATTGAGGTCACAACTCCTGATCTCAAAGCAACTCGCCAGGAGGCGAAGGAGGGCTTCTCGGATTTTGTCACCCGATGGAGGGCCAAGGCCTCTATGATAACTGTCCGGCTGACTGAAAAGGACTAGATCAAAATGGCGGTCCATAACCTGTAACCAAGACTATTACAGAAGATGATAGTCCTACCTCTGTCTACTTTTGCTGACCTCCATAAAAGGGGTGCAGATAGAGGATGCAATGAAGCAGGGTATGATAGACCACGAGAAATAGCAGCCCAAGAAGGCTTTCACACGCAGTTCTAATGAGACTACGAGTGGTAGTGCAACTGCAAGGCCTTCCGATGTGGGTATGGTTGCCACAATACCGAAAATTGCTAACCCTTTTGCCGGTACATCCGATACAATCCCACAAACCTCGAAGCACCAACCCCTAGGCCAAAGGGTCTTTACCCCTCTATACATGTCCTTATCCAAAGCCTTAGGGGTCCTGATCAAAAAGGGGCACCTTAAGCCACTAAAGCCTCGCCCCCTACCCGATCCTCTTCTCCCGAAACACAACCCGGCCAAATACTGTGCTTTTCATCAACAGCATGGTCACGACACTAATCTATGCTTCAAATTGCGTCATGAGATTCAAGATCTCATTGATAATATGGTGATAGCGCCTCCCCAAAAGCCTAACATCACTGCAAATCCCCTCCCACTACATAACCAGGTGTCATGACCCCATTCCGCCCCTAGTAGAATGGTGCCATGATGACCAGTAATCTGAGATTACCAAAGGCCAACTTACAAGGATTCACACACAATCAGAGTATACATATGGGGCTTACATGTGCGGAAGCAATAGATTTAAATCTAAATAGTCCACAAGAGCTGTGCATAAGTCAAATGAAATGACATACATTTTAACATGGTGTACAACCTGGATACAAATAAAATAAGTACATGTTACATCTTGATCAAAAGGCTTCTCAAGCCGACATATACAAGAGAAATGAATTACAAAGCTAAGAAGCATAATCTTCAAGATGCTAGCAAAACATGAATCCAAAACAACTTGCAAATAACATCTAGGCATCACCACCTTCTTGCTCGTCACCTACATATATATAAAGGGGAGGGTGAGCTTGGATACTCAGTGAATGATATTAGTAATAAAGGTTTGAATGAATGTTATCTGAGATCTTTATCAAAACAATACATATCATAGCTTGTACAAAATCAAAGGATGAACCAAGTTCGTCTATCAAGTCTTTTAAGCTTCAAGGGATGCTTACTAGCATCAATATAATTCAAGGGATGACATTCCTGACAACACAAGGGAATAATCGACCCGGAATTGATTAGACAAACCCACCCATACAAGACCGTCGGTGGCAAGGGAGATATCTCAAACAAGGGTACCAGTTGCATTATAGTCCCCTAGCACTAAAGACTTTCCAAGAATGTCATCAAAACAAGATAATACTTGATACAAAACTAGGGATAATCATTCATACTTAAGCAAATACTGTTCCAAAACGAAACAAAACAAAGCTTTTATCAAACATTATAACATAGCATTATTAAAAATACCACTCACATAGCTCTTCGGGTGTAGGGCTTAAGGCAAGAGTCCAAGACCTACAAATACATGGCAAGGTCCACTGAATGCATTTCAAGAAGACAAGAAGTAATGCTCAAAGATGGTTGTGCAATGCATCCTTAAAACAAGCTCTTCATGAGCGTAAATGATCACGACATTTCTTTCAAAACTAGGCCAAGACAAAGCAAAACATGTGCTGGCAGTTAAAACACTGTTTTTCATCTCGAGAAAACATGTTGGGTACCAACCAGGTCTTGGCCAAGGTCCCACACCTCTTGGCCAAGGTGTGGTCCCGGTGACCACATTCAGGGAAATGAAGTCTGAAAAATCTGGGTTTCCTTTTGAAGAATATGAACATAAAAACATGAATGCTAAAATCATAACTTCGTTATTCAAAATCTGAGATTTCATGATATGAGTTCAAAAACATGGACTTGGGTACCCATACTTGAAGATTCCATGAAAACAAACACAAAAACATGGATCTTGATACAAACTTTTTGAATCAAAACGTGGGTTTTTCTTGAAGAACACAAGAATATCATCTTCTCTTTCTAAAACCAAACTTCAAATCAGTGCATGGCTCGTGAATCATGCTAGATCATGCAATGTGATCAGATCAATATAAAGAACAACAATAGTAGATTAAGACTCTAACCTCAAAACACGAATCCAACTGTTCAAACTCTAAGAATCAAGCTTGGAAATCTATTTTCACTCTAAGAACTCATTCTTCCTCTCTTCTGAGAGCTTCTCTCTCTTCTAGGACAAAGATATAGCAAATGATATGTTTTCTCTACTGTCGGCTGACTTAACCCCCTACTGGGACACGTGGCATTACCAGATTGGATTTCCTCAAAAAGGTGCCTGAGTGAAAAGACAAGGATATGACAAAGTGTGTATGACAGGTAAGGTGACGAGGTCACTCTGACAAGGCAAGGATCTCGGATCAAGACATAGGCTTCAATGATCTCGGCTAGGAAGGATAACACTTGACCTAGCTGTGCTACACCTCGGCCTAGGTCATACCATTCTAGGAACAAGATCACCAGGTGCAAGGATCAAAGATCTAGGATGTCTAGATGATAACACCTCGGCCCAGATGATACACATCTCGGCCTAGGTGATGCACACCTCGGCCTGGATGATGACATCCCAGCCAATTGGCCAGGGTGAAGGTGGAGGTCAACCAAAGTGGATTCTAAGATGGTCTTAGATGTAAGAGGTTCAAGGGTGTGACCTAGGCTTAACACACCAAGCAAGAAACAAAGCATACAAGCAATACTCAGGCAAATCACATAAGCACAAAACAAGACAGAGACCTTCACTTAGGCAAAACAAGTCAAAATCTACAAATGCAAGCTTAACAGGACAAAATCATGCAGATGCACATGAACGTGACCAAGACAAGAATGAGGATCATTACACCAGGTCCCTCCACCTCGACAAATAAACCTCATCCATACACTGGTCGTCCTTTATGACCCTTGTATATACATCACCCCATCCCATTTACCCAAGCCGGCATTGTCCATCCCGGAGAGCACAGATTTGTGCATGATGAACGCGTCCACATTCCAACCTGAACTTGCAGTGGTGACTGTAGTAGATAAAGGCATGCTAGCCTTGGTGGAGAATGAGAATGTCAGTCCAGCGCCTGAGGGCTCCATGGACTTATCTGAGGAGGAATACAACCCATACCGCTATATTGCGCCGACCGATCGAGCCAGATCAGATATAGAGTTACCAACAGGAATGGGAGTCAGTGTAGTCCGGGAGGATGGCTTGAGCTAAGGTCTCGATGATCTAACAGAGTTGGAAGAAGACTTGGACAACTTGCAGTTCTGCGATGAGTAAGATCCGGGAAATGTACAGATTAACTGGTTCGATCTGAATGGGTCGACAGACAACTCGGGGTGGCTCAGTGATGAACCTGATGTGGATGAGGGACTTCAACCAAAGTTGGAACAGCTAGAAGCAAGAACTGCTACAAGGGTCGGGACGACCGAGGATAAGGAAAAATTGTCAGAGAGCACCGGTATTAAGAATTCTGCTCAGGAATTAGGCATTGTTAGTACTGCTGATACAGAGCAAGAAGTCGAACTGAAGCAGTTTGAACAAGAAAGGGATGGGAATGATCAGAAGGCTGGAAAAGCCCAAGGCCCTACGGGGAATGATTGTGATGTTGACATGGGAGCACTTATAACGGAACCGGACAATTGCCTGTCGGTTGCCAAAAGAATATGGTGGGAAGATGATGATTTGCATCTTGTCCACACTGATGAAGATTGGAGTCAGGACCTACCAAACGACACTGGGTACTCTGAGAAGGTGGATCACATGACTAGAAGCGGGCGGTACTTTAAGCCCCCACGCCTAGACCAACCCGAAGCATCCAGAAAGGATAAGGAAGTTGAAAAACAGAGGGAAAAACAGTTGGAAGAAGAAGCCGTACTGAAGCAGCTAAAGAATATCCAAGTAGATATATCCATCTGGGGGTTGCTTATGGCTGCGCACGTGCATTGGCAAGCTATCTTGTCAGCAATGGATAAAGTAAAACTGTCTATTGACACAACTCCCAAATAACTAGTGGGACTTGTCTTCCCAGGAGATGCTTCGCCAACTTTGACCTTCTCAAATAAGGAATTGCCGCCCGAGGGCTCTGCACATAACAAACCCTTATACATCTCAATTGAATGCAAGGAGAAGTGGATGCCGGTTGTATTGGTTGACATTGGGTCTGCGATTAATGTTTGTCCGTCGCGCACGGCCTATGCTATTGGCTTGAAGCCAGCGGACTTTGTACCAACAGTCCAGTTAATCTGGGCTTATGACAATACAAGCAGAGAGGTGACGGGAACAGTTCAAATCAGAACACAGGTCAGCCCGGCCCAACAGGATATTGAGTTTCATGTCCTGGATGTTCCGGCTACCTTCAACTTGTTACTTGGGTGACCCGGCTGCACCAAGTAAAAGCTGTTTCTTCCACCTTGCATGAAATGTTGAAGTACCCTCTTGGAAAAGGGGTAGCCATTGTTTTTGAGAATTCTTCTATACATCCTCCACCGGAGGTCACTACACCAGTACTGGAGATTGTACATGGCGGCAAGGATGTCTTCTTGTCTGGGTTTACCTTGGCTGAGGCTCAGGTGGTGCAAGATATCCTGGCTATTGATGAGGGGTTGTACGTCAGTGCTCAATCAGTCTACCTCATGAACAAGCTATAGCATACACCCAGGATGGGATTAGGAAAAAGCGGCCGGAAGGGCGTTACTGCACTAGCCAAAGTGCCACATAACCCTCATGCCTTTGGCCTCGACTACACGCCTACCAAAGAAGACTAGGTGAGAAAAGGAAAGAAAATAGCAGGAAGAGCCAAAGCAAAGCAAAGTGAGAAGCACTATGAATTTGTGCATAGACCAATTCAAGGAACTCTGAACGGCCGCTTTGTTTGGGAGGGGGAAGACTTCCCATTTTGTGGCTTTCCTGAGCCATAGTTGAACGGCGTCTACCCAGCTTCGAGATTTTCTTTGACCTACAACTGCAAGAGGATGAAGCCACAGAGGAACAGAATGAATTACTTGCTAAGGCTGAACAGAGAATAGAGGGTGAGTCCAACAACAGTGAACTTGAGATAGGTCCGGCACTGGCTTGTCTTTTTTCGGATCCTCCGATCGATCTAGAGAGCTTGGGGAATGACTTCACCGTTTCCACGATCGAAGACCAATCAGGTATGGACCCTTCCAGTGGTATTCTAGATGCATCTAACGCACCCTTTCTCATTTGGCAGTTAGAGGAGGGCTTTTTGTCCAACAGTTTTGAATCAGGTAGTGAGTCGAAATCTGATTCCATAGAGTCTGTGGAGTCAGAATCAGATTCCAGTTCTTCTGAGTCAGAGTTCGGTATTTCTGGGGTTGATAACTCGGATGCCGTAGTTTTGTCCAGGTCATCTTTTTCCTTTTCTTTTGAGTCAGTTGTAACCGAGGAATTGGATGAGCTGGAACCTTTGAATGAGAACGATACCACTGTTGTTTCTAAGTACTTCTCTGTGCCACTTGTATATTGCATTGATCATGACTTTCAAAATTTTGATAAAAATGACGAGAAAGGAATTCCTTCAGTTTTGAAACATTTGATTGATCGAGAGGATGAGAGGTTTGTAAAACCCCTTGTTGATGAAATCATTTCAATTAATATGGGTACTGAGAAGGATCAGCTTCTGGTCTAGATCGGGTCCACGTTGTCTTTAGAGGAACGCGAGCGCTTAGTTACTTTATTAAAAAATTTCAAAGATATTTTTGCATGGTCCTACGAAGACATGCCTGGAATTGATCTTGAGATTGTACAGCACCGGATCCCTATTGACCCCGAGGCCCAACCCGTCAAGTAGAAGCTGCAGAGAATATGCTCGAATTGGGTTTTGAAAATCAAGGAGGAGGTCACCAAGAAGATAGATGCAGAGTTTTCGCTAGTATCTAGGTATCCGACTTGGTTGGCCAACATTGTTCTAGTGCCGAAAAAAAATAGCAGAATTCGGGTGTGTGTGGATTTCAAAGATCTGAACAAAGCTAGTCCGAATGACGACTTTCCTCTACCGCACATCGATGAATTGGTGGACTTCACTGCAAGCCATGTGTTACTCTCCTTTATGGATGGGTTTTCCAGGTATAACCAGATCTTGATGGCACCCGAGGATAGAGAGAAGACTACCTTCACCACACCGTGGGGAACCTACTGCTACAGGGTGATGCCGTTCGGTCTGAAAAATGCTGGGGCTACTTATCAACGGGCTGCAACCATTATCTTACATGATATGATCCACAAAGAGGTTAAGGTGTTCGTGGACGACATGATTGTCCAATCCAAGGAAAGAGAAGGCCACTACACCGCCTGGAAGAAATTCTTCCAACGGATCAGAGAATATCGGTTGAGGCTAAATCCACAGAAATGCACTTTTGGTGTAACAGTAGGGAAAATGCTGGGTTTCTTGATCACATAGAGGGGCATCAAGTTTGATCCTTCCAAAATCAAGGCCATCTTAAAGGGCCACCACCAAGGACTGAAAAGGAGGTGCGAGGCTTTCTAGGTATAGTGCAATTCATAAGACGGTTTATTGCAAAACCAACCTTGACTTGTGAACCACTATTTGGTCTCCTGAAGAAAGGAAAGAAATTCCAATAAGATGACCGATGTCAGTTTGCTTTTGAGCAGATCAAGCAGTACCTCCAGAACCCGCCTGTGTTGTCGCCGCCAGAGCTGAGGAAGCTGTTGATTTTGTATCTGTGGTAACCGACACGACTCTGGATTGCATGCTTACGCAGGAATTTGAGGATAGAATGGAGAAAGCCATCTATTACCTGAGCAAGAAGATGCTTAACTATGAGACCCGTTACACCCCGCTAGAAAAGGCTTATTTAGCTTTGGTATGGGCCACCAGGAAGTTGAGGCACTACTTGTTAGCTCACTCTGTAATTCTGGTTTCGAGATTAGATCCCATCAAGTATCTCTTCGAGAAACCAGCACTTACGGCACTACGTAGGCATAGCCCGTTGGTTTCTTCTTCTCTCCAATTGATTTGAAATATGTCACGGCAAAGTTAGTTAAGGGGAGAGTTGTAGTGGAATTTTTGGCGGATCACCCAGTGGAAGGAAGCGAAGCAAGTAGAATACCTATTCCCCAAATGAGGCTAATTCTGCAGTCGAGAAAGACATCTGGACAATGTACTTTGACGGAGCGTCTAACCAGTATGGTTTGGGATAGGGGTGTGCTGATAGCACCCATAATTCCCAATATACCTTTAGCCTTCAAACTCCGTTTCAAAGATATCTAACAACAAGCAGAAATACGAAGCGTGTATGCTGGCTTGGAAGCCGCCCTGGAACTAAAGGCAAAAAGTTGGACTCAATTGGGAA
>NW_021025866.1:1826468-1867440 GCF_004153795.1 Camellia sinensis
TTTTTTTTTTTATTTCAAATAAAAAAATAGACACATGACAACATAAGAAATAAAGGCTTCACAACACCATAAGAGGTGTTCACTTTATAATAGTATAGATAATTGCTTAGATAAAATATTTCAAGTCCTTACACTGACCTAGGAGTAACTTTAGAGGTCTGATGTCAAGGCTGTGTTTGGATCTTGGATTTAGTTAGGGATTTGGAAACCTTGTTTTTTCCTTTTCTTTTCCAAATTCATACCCAAATTCATGATCCAAACACAGCCTAAGGAGCAGGCTTTGCCCTTGTAGGCATCCTTATTAGATAAAGCATAAATTTAGATCGTTCTTGTGAGAGAAAAATTACCGGTTACAAAGGCTTTCTGCAGCTGTCCACTTATTCCTGTGGCCCAGGGTCTGACAACAGACACCTTATTTCCTTGACAGAAGAATAAACCAATGACCAAAGCAGACAACGCAGTACCTCCGATGGCTAGAGATAATATTAGAACTCGATGTTTTGAACCGGACCTTTTGACGGGCGTGCTGTTGTTTTCTGCAGGTGAAGGCATTGCAGCAGAAACGGGAGGTGGAAAAGCATAGACAGCAGAGGCAGGAGGCAGGGTAGGGGAATATGATGGAGACACTGATGATGGCGATGGTGATGGTGGTGGTGATGGAAATTGTGACGGTACCGGTTCATTTATCGGCAGATTAATAGGTTTCTCTTGTAGCAGTCTTCGATGAACTGCATCTCCAGTTTGGGCAATGTTCCTGGAAAAATAAAAGCAGCCTGTCATGAAGTTGACCACAATAATAACGAGATATCCTAATTTCGTGAAAGCTCTGTACATGGATGGACTCAGGGGCAAGATTTATATAAGCCCATATAAAAGAGAACATGAAAAGAATGTCCAGATCCTTTATGTACACAACATATCCATGTTTTTATTTTTTAGATTGGACAACATATCCATGTTAAATGTTGCTTCTGATCATAGTTGTCAAATCGTGAATATTACCTCGAATCAAAATGGCCTTCATACATCCTTATTTTCTACTTCAGTATTACCTCACCTTTTCAATAAAATAGCAATACATAATTCATATCACAAGTTATTTTAACCTTAAACATCTTTAGAAGATACACTATGATTTCTTTTAAGGGGGGAAAAAAAATGAGAAGATATGATTAAAAACATATCAGGTCCGACTCAATTTGATTTGATCCTATAGTAAACTCCCTGATCTCCAAAGTAACAAAAAATCATGTATATATGTTTGTTATTTTTGTACTAAACACTATTAAATGCTCAAAGAGTGTCCCATTCGGTGCATATTCAAAGACCAACATTCTAGTGAAAGGCTCATCTTCCACACAATACCCAAGAAGATTTACAAAATTCTTGTGGTTCACTTTTGATAACGTGTCAACCTGAAACCATTGCAGAATGAAATATTCAGGGAATGTGAAACTGAATAGAAACAGCATAATGTTTGGTGAGGTTAATTTGTAAGCTACCTTATTCCTGAACTGGACTTCTAGAATATTTGACCAATCCTTGGCAGATGCCACTGCAACTGAAGTAACAGCTATTTCGACTCCATTAGACAATGTCCCTTTGTATACTGTTCCAATTGATGAAGAACTGATCACGTTGCTGAAATCTTCACAAGCTGTCTCAAGCTCTGATCTTTTGAGCTTTGGCACACCTAAGAAGAAAAATCAGAAAACATGCATCTTTATGAACATATGAATCAAAATGATTAATTGCTATACCAGATTCAAAATTTTAATATATTGTTACACATCTCAAACTAGAGAAACTGTGAGATTGTTACCATTGCACTACCATAGACAATGGGATGCATTTATACTGAACTAGCGGTTGTCACACGCGATGCGTGTGCAATTCAAATAAATAAAAATAAAATAAAATATTTATCATATATTGTGTGCTAGTTAAGCGGTAAAAGTCTTACTAATTTGACATAAGTCTAAGGTTCAAACCTCCTCTCATCTATCTAATTTTTTTTTTTTATTTCAAATAAAAAAATAGACACATAGTAACATAAAGAAACAAAGGTTTAAAGATACCATAAGAAGTGTTCACTTTATAATAGGATAGATAGAAGATATATCATATTTTTTAACCTCCAACTTTTGTTTGAATGGTTGTTATATTGGTAAATTTGATTATTTTCAAAAGATCACAAAAGACAAGAATGAATGCTCAAAGGGACTTGGGGTCACTGCTGTGCCTTTAGCACAGCAGTGACTGTTGTGTTTCATTTTGTAGTGCATTATGGATTTATTTTTATAATCTGAACCGTTCATGTTGTAAGATTCGTTCAGTACTTCATGCCTACCAACAATCATATTAATCGGATATCAATAACTATATGATTAGTAACCAAAAAAATAAACAAGAAGTTTTTCTTTTGAAAAATAGTATAAAAATATGCAATTCGATCATATAATTATTGATATCCGATTAATATGATTTTTGGCAGGCATGAAGTACTCAACAAATCTTACAAAATAAACGGTTCAGGTCATAAAAATAAACACATAATGCATCTCAAATTTTGGCACAACAGTCACTGTTGTGCCAAAAGCACAGCAGTGACCCCAATTAATGCTCAAAGATGGTTGTGCAATGCATTCTCAAAACAAGCTTTACATGAATGAAAATGATCCCGGCATTTCTTTCCAAAACCAAGTCAAGACAAAGCAAAACATGTGCTGGGAGTCAAAAAACTATTTTTCTTCTAGGGAAAACATGCTGGGTACCAACCAGGTCTCGGAATGGATGCATAGAGATGATCTAGGCTAAAATGGCCTAGCTGGGTGAACTCAGGAAGTCTTGGCCGAGATCCCACACCTCTTGGCCGAGGTGTGGTCTCCTAAGCCTAGGTGTGCGGCTGCTTGCCGAGATGTTACAAGGTGCCGACAAGGGTGTACCATGGTCGGCCTAGGTGTGCATGCAAGATAGGCTAAGGTGCATGTGATCATGCAAGATAGGCCAAGCTGAGATACGATGCTTAGCCTAGGTGTGTGTTCTAGGCAAGAGTGGGTCTCAGTGACCACACTTAGGCAAATGAAGTCTGGAAATCTGGGTTCCCTCTTGAAGAACATGACGAACATGAATGCTAAAATCATAACTTCTTTATTCAAAATTTGAGATTTCATGATATGAGTTCAAAAACATGGACCTGGGTACCCATACTTGAAGATTCCATGAAAACAAACACAAAAGCATAGATCTTGATACAAACTTTCAGATCAAAACATGGGTTTTTCTTGAAGAACACAAGAACATCATTTTCTCTTTCTAAAACCAAACTTCAAATCAATGCATGGCTCGTGAATCATGCTAGATCATGCAATGTGACCAGATCAACATAAAGAACAACAAGAGTAAATCAAGACTCTAACCTCAAAACACGAATTCAATGGTTCAAACTCTAAGAATCAAGCTTGGAAATCTATTCTCACTCTAAGAACTCCTTCTTCCTCTCTTCCTAGAGCTTCTCTCTCTTCTAGGACAAAGATATAGCAAATGATTTGTTTTCTCTACTGCTGGCTGACTTAACCCCCTACTAAGACACGTGGCACTACCGGATTGGATTTCCTCAAAAAGGTGCCTGAGTGAAAAGACAAGGATATGACAAAGTGTGTATGACAAGTAACGTGACAAGGTCACTCTGACAAGGCAAGGATCTCGGATCAAGACATAGGCTTCGGCAAGTAAGGTCTCAATGATCTCGACTAGGAAGGATAACACTTGACCTAGCTGTGCCACACCTCGGCCTAGATGTGTCACACCTTGGCCTAGGTCATACCAGTCTAGGAACAAGATTACCAGGTGCAAGGATCAAAGATCTAGGACATCTAGATGATAACACCTCGGCCCAGATGATACACATCTCGGACTAGGTGATGCACACCTCAGCCTGGATGATGACATCACAGCCAATGTGCCAGGGTGAAGGTGGAGGTCAACCAAAGTGGATTCTAAGATGGTCCTAGATGTAAGAGGTTCAAGGGTGTGACATAGGCTTAACGCACCAAGCAAGAAACAAAGCATACAAACAATACTCAGGCAAATCACATAAGCACAAAACAAGACAAGGACCTTCACTTAGGCAAAACAACTCAAAATTTACAAATGCAAGCTTAACAAAACAAAATCATGCAGATGCACATGAACGTGACCAGGTCAAAAATGAGGGTCATTACACTAGGTCCCTCCACCTCGGCAAATAAACCTCATCCATACACTGGTCGTCCTTTACGACCCCTGTATATACATCACCCCATCCTATTTACCCAAGCCGGCATTGTCCATCCCAGAGAGCACGGATTTGTACATGATGAACGCGTCCACATTCCAACCCGAACTTGTGGTAGTGACTTTGGTAGATAAAGGCAGGCTAGCCTTGGTGGAGAATGAGAATGTTAGTCCAGTGCCTGAGGGCTCCATGGACGTATCTGAGGAGGAATACAACCCATGCCGCTATATTGCACCGACCGATCGGGCCAGATCAGATGTAGAGTTACCGACAAGAATGGGAGTCAGTGTAGTCCTGGAGGATGGCTTGAGCCAAGGTCTCGACGATCTAACAAAGTTGGAAGAAGACTTGGACAACCTGCAGTTCTGCGATGAGTAAGATCCGGGAAATGTACAGATTAATTGGTTCGATCTGAATGGGTCGACAAACAACTCGGGGTGGCTCAGTGATGAACCTGATGTGGATAAGGGACTTCAACCAAAGCTGGAACAGCCAGAAGCAAGAACAGCTACAAGGGTCGGGACGGCCGAGGATAAGGAAAAATTATCGGAGAGCACCGGTATTAAGAATTCTGCTCAGGAATTGGGCATTGTTAGTACTGCTGATACAGAGCAAGAAGTTGCACTGAAGCGGTTTGAACAAGAAAGGGATGGGAATGATCAGAAGGCTAGAAAAGCCCAAGGCCCTATGGGGAATGATTGTGATGTTGACATGGGAGCACTTACAACGGAACCGGACAATTGCCTGTCGGTTGTCGGAAGAATATGGTGGGAAAATGATGATTTGTATCTTGCCCACACTAATGAAGATTGGGGTCAGGACCTACCAGACGACACTGGGTACTCTGAGAAGGTGGATCACATGACTAGAAGCGGGCGGTACTTTAAGCCCCCACGCCCGGACCAACCCGAAGCATCCAGAAAGAATAAGGAAGTTGAAAAACAGAGGGAAAAACAGTTGGAAGAAGAAGTTGTACTAAAGCAGCTAAAGAATATCCAAGTAGATATATCCATCTGGAGGTTGCTTATGGTTTCGCACGTGCATTGGCAAGCTATCCTGTCAGCAATAGATAAAGTAAAACTATCTATCGACACAACTCCCAAATAACTAGTGAGACTTGTCTTCCCAGGAGGTGCTTCGTCGACTTTGACCTTCTCGAATAAGGAATTGCCGCCCAAGGGCTCTGCGCATAACAAATCCTTATACATCTCAATTGAATGCAAGGAGAAGTGGATTCTGGTTGTATTGGTTGACACTGGGTCTGCGATTAATGTTTGTCCGTTGCACACGGCCTATGCTATTGGCTTGAAGCCAGCGGACTTTGTACCAATGACCCAGTTAATCCGGGCTTACGATAACACAAGCAGAGAGGTGATGGGAACAGTTCAAATCAGAACACAGGTTGGCCCGACCCAACAGGATATTGAGTTTCACGTCCTGGATGTTCCGGCTACCTTCAACTTGTTACTTAGGTGACCCTGGCTGCACCAAGTAAAAGCTGTTTCTCCCACCTTGCATCAAATGTTGAAGTACCCTCTTGCAAAAGGGGTAGCCATTGTTTTTGGGAATTCTTCTATACATCCTCCACCGAAGGTCACTACACCAGTACTGGAGATTGTACATGGCGGCAAGGATGTCTTCTTGTCTGGGTTTACCTTGACTGAGGCTCGGGTGGTGGAAGATATCCTGGCTATTGATGAGGGGTTATACGTCAGTGCTCAATCAGTCTACCTCATGAACAAGCTACAGCATACACCCGGGATGGGATTAGGAAAAAATGGCCGGAAGGGCGTTACTGCACTAGCTGAAGTGCCACATAACCCTCATGCCTTTGGCCTCAACTACACGCCTACCAAAGAAGACTAGGTGAGAAAATGAAAGGAAATGACAGGAAGAGCCAAAGCAAAGCAAAATGGGAAGCACTATGAACTTGTGCATAGACCAATTCAAGGAACTCTGAACGACCGCTTTGTTTGGAAGGGGGAAGACTTCCCATTTTACGGCTTTCCTGAGCCATAGTTGAATGGCGTCTGCCTAGCTTCGAGATTTTCTTTGACCTACAGCTACAAGAGGATGAAGCCACAGAGGAACAGAATGAATTACTTGCTGAGGCTGAACAGAGTATAGAGGGTGAGTCCAATAGCAGTGAACTTGAGATAGGTCCGACATTGGCTTGTCTTCTTTCGGATCCTCCGATCGATCTAGAGAGCTTGGGGGATGACTTCACTGTTTCCATGATCAAAGACCAATCAGGTATGGACCCTTCCAGTGGTATTCTGGATGCATCTAATGCACCCTCTCTCATTTGGCAGTTAGAGGAGGGCTTTTTGTCCAGCAGTTCTGAATCAGGTAGTGAGTCGGAATCAGATTCCAGTTCTTCTGAGTCGGAGTTCGGTATTTCTGGGGTTGATAACTCGGATGCCGTAGTTTTGTCCAGGTCATCTTTTTCCTTTTCTTTTGAGTCAGTTGTAATCGAAGAATTGGATGAGCTGGAACCTTTGAATGAGAACGATACCACTGCTGTTTCTAAGTACTTCTCTGTGCCACTTGTATATTGCATTGATCATGACTTTCAAAATTTTGATAAAAATGACGAGAAAGGAATTCCTTCAGTTTTGAAACATTTGATTGATCGAGGGGAGGAGAGGTTTGTAAAACCCTTGTTGATGACATCATTTCAATTAATATGGGTACTAAAAAGGATCAGCTTCTGGTCCAGATTGAGTCCACGTTGTCTTTAGAGGAACGCGAGTGCTTAGTCGCTGTATTAAAAGATTTCAAAGATATTTTTGCGTGGTCCGACGAAGACATGCCTGAAATTGATCCTGAGATTGTACAGCACCAGATCCTTATTGACCCCGAGGCCCGACCCGTCAAGTAGAAGCTGCGGAGAAGACGCCTGGATTGGGTTTTGAAAATCAAGGAGGAGGTCACCAAGAAGATAGATGCAAAGTTTTCGCTAGTATATAGGTATCCGACTTGGTTGGCCAACATTGTTTTGGTGCCGAAGAAAGATGGAAGAATTCGGGTGTGTGTGGATTTTAGAGATCTGAACAAAGCTAGTTCGAATGACGACTTTCCTCTACCGCACATCGATGAATTGGTGGACTTCACTGCAAGCCATGTGTTACTCTCCTTTATGGATGGGTTTTCCAGGTATAACCAGATCTTGATGGCACCCGAGGATAGAGAGAAGACTACCTTCACCACACCGTGGGGAACCTACTGCTACAGGGTGATGCCGTTCGGTCTGAAAAATGCTGGGGCTATTTATCAACGAGCTGCAACCATTATCTCGCATGATATAATCCACAAAGAGGTTGAGGTGTACGTGGACGACATGATTGTCAAGTCCAAGGAAAGAGAAGGCCACTACACCGCCTTGAAGAAATTCTTCCAACGGATCAGAGAATATCGGTTGAGGCTGAATCCACAGAGATGCACTTTTGGTGTAACAGTAGAGAAAATACTAGGTTTCTTGATCACACAGAGGGGCATTGAGTTTGATCTTTCCAAAATCAAGGCCATCTTAAAAAGGCCACCACCAAGGACTGAAAAGGAGGTGCGAGGCTTTCTAGGTAAAGTGCAATTCATAAGACGGTTTATTGCAAAATCAACCTTGGCTTGTGAACCACTATTTGGTCTCTTGAAGAAAGGAAAGAAATTCCAATGAGATGACCGATGTCAGTTTGCTTTTGAGCAGATCAAGCAGTACCTCCAGAACCCGCCCGTGTTGTCGCCGCCAGAGCCGGGGAAGTTGTTGATTTTGTATTTGTGGTAACCGACACGATTATGGATTGCATGCTTACGCAGGAATCTGAGGATAGAATGGAGATAGCCATCTATTACCTGAGCAAGAAGATGCTTGACTATGAGACCCGTTACACCCCGCTAGAAAAGGCTTATTTAGCTTTGGTATGGGCCACCAGGAAGTTGAGGCACTACTTGTTAGCTCACTCTGTAATTCTGGTTTCGAGATTAGATCCCATCAAGTATCTCTTTGAGAAACCAGCACTTACGGGTAGGCTAGCCCTTTGGTTGCTTCTTCTCTCCGAATTTGATTTGAAATATGTCACGCATAAGTTAGTTAAGGGGAGAGTTATAGCGGAATTTTTGGCGGATCACCCAGTGGAAGGAAGCGAAGCAATAGAATACCTATTCCCAAATGAGGCTATTCTGCAGGTCGAGAAAGACATTTGGACAATGTACTTTGACGGAGCGTCTAACCAGTATGGTTATGGGATAGGGGTGTTGCTGATAGCACCCAATAATTCCCATATACCTTTAGCCTTCAAACTCCGTTTCAAAGTATCTAACAACAAAGCAGAATACGAAGCGTGTATCGCTGGCTTGGAAGCCGCCCTGGAACTAAAGGCAAAAAGTTGGACGTCATTGGGAACTCGAACCTGGTTATGTCTCAAGCAAAAGGAGACTGGGAGGTTAAGGAAGAAATGATGAAAATATATCACCAAACCCTAGATGTTCTGATTCCTAGGTTTGAGAAGCTAACCTTCACGTATCTGTTAAGAGAGAACAACAGGTTCGCTAACGCCTTATCAACTCTATCTTCCATGATATACATCCCTTTGGGAGTCCAGATGCATCCAATCATTATTGAACAGAGATATACGACAGCCTACAAATTAATCGCCGCAATAGATGAAGTACAAGAACAGAACCCCTGGTAATATGATATCTGGAACTTCTTAGAAAATGAGGTTTATCCACTAGGGGCAATGCCAAAGATAAAAGGGCAATACAGTAAATGGTCGTTCAGTTTATCATCTGCGGAGGTAAGTAGTACAAACGTGGCCATCTGGGAATGCACAAGCTGTGTGTTGATACGGAAGAGTCGAAGTGCCTAATGGAGGCCATCCATGGAGGGGAGTGTAGAGCACACATGAGTGGAGTAATGCTAGCTCGGAAGATTCTCAGACAGGGTTATTACTGGTCAACCATGAAGGAGGATTGTATTGGTTTTCTTCAGCGATGCCATAAATGCCAAATTCATGCCAATCGCATGAACATTCCGCCGTCAAAGTTGTACAACATGACTTCACCATGGCCTTTTTCAGTCTGGGGAATTGATGTTATTGGGGCAGTTACGCTGAAAGGGTCAAATGGGCATGAGTATATCCTGGTGGCAATAGACTATTTTACAAAGTGGGTGGAAGCCCAATCCTATGCAGTGTTGAAAGCATCGCATATGGCCAAGTTCATCAGGAATAACATCATTTGTCATTATAGGGTCCTCAAATGAGATCATTTCATACAATGGATCCTATTTCAAGAGAGAAATGATCGACTTGTTGGAGAAATACAATGTGACTTTTCATAAGTCATCCACATATCGGCCGCAAACCAACGGAGCTGTTGAGACTGCCAACAAGAACATCAAGCACATCTTACAGAAAATGGTTGAGACTTACAGGGACTGGCCAGACAAATTACCGTTTGCTCTCTGGAGCTATAGGACTTCAATTCGGACATATACTAGGGCAACTCCGTACTCTCTAGTTTATGGGATGGAGGCTATTCTGCCGATCGAAATAGAGGTTTCGTCACTGTGAGTTATGGCTGAGTGCCAAATAGTGGAGGCGGATTGGCAGCAGAGCAGGTCCGAAGAACTAACGTTGTTCGATGAGAGAAGGCTGAAAGCCTTGTACCATATTCAAGGTTATCAACGCAAAATCACCAGGGCTTTTAACAAGAAAGTTAAGTCCAGGAATTTGAAAGAAGGGGATTTGGTACTGAAAGACAACTGAGCTGCCATCCATGACCCTAGGGGCAAGTTCGGACCCAATTGGACTAGTTCTTACATCATTAAATCAATCTGGTCGTGTGGAGCTATCATTCTTATGAACCTAGATGGCCTGGAATTCTCTCAACCAATCAACATGGACAAGTTGAAGAAATACTATCCTTGAGTGGCTCGCTAGGCCGAAAACCAGAAAGGGCGACCTAGGCAAAAGTTAGAGCACAAAAAATTTGAAATAAGAAAAACTGAGCTCGCAAGGTTAAAAACCCAGAAAGGGCGGCCTTGGCAAAAGTTAGAACGCAAAAGGAGAGTGTTAATACCCGAATGAACCCGAACTGAACTACGTAAGGCTTGATTCCTATCTTTGGGATACATAGGCAACTTCATTATGAAGTCCAGCCGTAAACACTTCAAACTTAACTGTCCTATCCATGAGATTGTTCAGGTCATCTTTGTCTTTGCTATATCCAAGAGTTCGGTTGTGATCTTCACTATTAGAGCTGGTTACAGTACGGTGCAATGTTATTCAGACAAGGGACAACTTTCCATTTGCCAGATTCAGGGTTGTACATCTCGAGGATAGATTCCATATGTGTCAGGTTGTAATCCTTATCAAAAATGGTTTTGAAAAGTTTTAATAAAAGTTGATTTTGTTCAAATTAATCTTTTACAACTTAGACCATTTTTGGACCAAAAGGAAAATTTTCAGTGCCCACAACTTCAATTTCATTGATTTCAATACAAAGTCCTCCATCTCTCGATGCAAATCAAAGTTGCTTTTTATTACATTCAAAAGGAAAACTTGAAAATACAGATCAAAGCAATAAACTTGGGGCATAGATAAATCAGGTGTTCCTGCGTCTCCTCCCTAAGCTTTTGGAAGCTTCAGATGCTAAAGTAGGCCCGATTTGCACCTCATTTTCAAGCCAAGCCAAGCATTCGCCAGAAAGGGCGCAACTGAAATTGGGAGCGGGAGCTAGAAGTCCTCTTGTCCTCCATGCAGTGGGATATCGAGCTAATTGTGAGCCTCAGATTGGAAATAAAGCCGGGTACTCTACCCCTCTTCTGGGCAAGTCTGGTCGTGTCTGAACTGACACCTGAACCGAAACGGGAAGTAGAATACGCAATGTGTCAAGCCAACTAGCTGAATGCCAGGTTGCCGAGACATGTTGTAGCTCATCTCAGGCAAATTAAACCAGGGGCAACGCCAAGCAATGTCAACAGCAGACCTGTTACACATCCAATGGCACCACCACCCTTCGTTCGGGAAATCAACTAGTCGTTGGTGAAAGAAATAGCCTTGTGCTGAGCACTCAGGGCAAGTATCTACTACCTTTAACCTGTCCATGAGCCATATCTGGGAGGGGTGAAAAATAAGAGAGATTAAAGAATAAAGAGGTGTATGTGAAGAGAAAAAGTGAGAAAGGGTTTTTGAGAGAAAAATAAAGCATGAGTGCCGAGTGATGTGAGAAACACATATGAGATAGGGTAGGAAACATTACTTGCAAAAGTAGTGGACTTCCAGCGAATTTGTTTGTCTCTCGTCAATGGAAGGCATCCAAGCCCATCAAAGTCTCAACCAATGTCAAACCGATGCAGTTGTTTCCCTCTTTCAAACCTTGGGCTACTTTGATCAAGCGAATGCTAGACCCTCCGAAACCCGGGGCAAGTAGAAAGTGAGCCAACATACACAAACAAAGGGCATTCTGTCGAAAACTCTGCCAAAGACGGTCACTGTGGTCACCGGCGTCGGAAAATCGATGAATGAGGCTGGGAATATCCAACTCTCCGTTGTGAACCAAGGATCGAGCCTCATATAAAGTGAGCCCACACATCCTTCCTAAAGCTTGGATGTGACCAAAATGGGACTGGGGCAAGATTTCCTCGTCACACCGGGATTCCATCAAAACTTGGAATTCTTCAATTGTAAGGCATATCTCTTGTCTCCCAAAGCTGAAAACATGTGTGATCGGGTTCCAACACCTAGTCGCGACGTAAGGAATGGAAAACACAGTGGAGAACGACTTAGCGGGAGTAGTGCATTTATCCAAAACCTCGAAAATTCACTTTTTCCGAGCCATCCAAAGTTGCAATCCAATTTGAGAGTTTTTTGTTAAAGAATGGCTCCATTTGTGGCAAAAACAGAGCTGGAATGAAGAAACTATGAATTCTCAACTTTTGTAGAAGATAAGGCACTGAGTGGAAGACAAGTGGCAACAAACTAGAGGTCCTTTGCACTGATGGCCGACCAGCCACCTTTTGTAGCCGACCAGCCACCACTGGTGGCCGACAGTCTCCATTTGTGGCCGACAACCTCTTGGTCTATCTTGTGGTCCACCTGTTTGTCAAGAGTGCTGAGAACCTGTGTTTTGTTCTGCTCTCTGTGCATTGTCTTGTCTCGTTTTGGTTAGTTTTCTTGAGTTGTTTTGTTTCAATTTGCTTATCGAGTTGTATTTGTTTCGCTTATGGAGTTGTACTTGTATTGTTTTGATTATCGAGTTGTTATTATTAGTTGTTCATCGAGTTGTTTACTCTGTTTGCTATGTGTTGGTCGGTTCATTACCTGATTAAAAAAGTGTCAATACAATGTACAGTGTTCAAATTCCATCAATCTTGTTTTTATGCAATGTGGTGCTCATGCGGTGCTCAGGATGCAAAATACAACACTTTTTCATACAAAAAAGTTGTTTTCATTCCAATCATGGTTACTTTCTACAAAAGAGTACAAGCTTTTAAAGAAAATAAAACTGTCTAAAATGTACAATGTGCTAACACTACTAGCAAAAAAGAAACTAAGCAAAATACAGGAAATCAATGCCAGCTATCTCGAGCTCTAGAGGCCCTCTTCATCCTCTTCCTCAGCAGAGCGGACTCTGCAGAGCTGTCTCCACCCGCACCATTATCTGAACCTGATGCTGAATCAGAACCGGAACCATAGTCGTCGTCGCCCTCTGCCTCGGAGCCCTCCTCGACATCAGCATCACCACTAGTAGAATCTGAGCCAGGGTCATCGTCTCCGCTCTCAAATGACTCAGCATGCTGACCCACAGCCTCCTCGGTCTCGCTAGTCTCAGTATCATTCTCGCTCAGAATAGGCTCTGAAGGGCCACTCTCAGCTCGAGCACTCTTAGCTCGGCTTCGGCCGCGTGCAAGAACCTGTCTATCTCTCCTTACTGCTAGAAAGGGTGCTGATGGTCCTGCTACTGCTGCCGTTGGTGCTATCGGTAAAAGTGGGACCTAAAAAGGTAGTTGGTATATGTCAACCACAGTATATGATGCAAGTATGGTGTGCGAAATGAGTACATGCAGAAGTCAGGTACAAAGTATGAATACAGTATGAAAATGTAGTATTTCAGATGCAATGTATCAGTGTAGTGTGGGAAAATTTTCAGTTGGCATGTTAGTTTCAGTGTATCAGTGGAAATGTGACGACCGAAATGCAAGAAAACTGAAGAAATTACCTGAATGCCATGGAAGCCAAGCAGTGCCTCCCTCCTCTAGATCATGCCCTCGAATGAGGCCAATATCTCTAGCAGATCCTCGATATATCCTAGAGGTGCTTGCAAATGCAATTTGGAATGATCAGTGTTCGGAAGGAATGAATATCTGAGTATCTGAGCAAGAATGGAAAAAATAAAAACTGTAGTGCATACCGAAGGTGAATCAGGCACTCTGACATATGTGTGACCAGCCACCGGAGGCTCAATCGAAATCTGATAAGCCTCTTCGGTGGACCTCCAACTTGTAAACTTGGTCAGAAGCTTTGGCCAACCGAAGCTTTATCTAACGGGAAACACCCCTCTGTGTTCGAGCCTTGTTCGTCGAAGGGACGTCTGCTGCTCTCCCTGCACGAGCACGAGTACCCGTCAAGGGAGGCATGAGATGCGTCTGGATATATGTCGCATAGTACCCCTCCCAAAGAAAGTAGTCAGCATCCGCGCCTCGTGTAAAGTCGATCACCTCCTGAGATGAGAGACTCTTTGTAGCCAGCATGGGTGGCGGAAGTAGCATGGGAACTACCTACAACAGCAAACCCAAGGTCTGGCATAGGAAGCGCTCGCCTAAGACCCAGGCTCGACCTACTAGTCCCTCATGCACAAGTCAGTAATGGGAAGTGCCCCAAGCGCCAGCAAACTGGTATCTGACACCCTTAGGCATCGTCGCCCAGGGCTGCCACAAGATCTGCAGATAGCAAATACACAGATTATTAGTTGCCATTAGATATGCAATATGAATCAGAGCTGAAGTAAAGTAGAAATAACTATGAGTTTTGAGCTACCCCTGCTGCTGTCACCATGTCAAAATACTGCCGGAAGAATGAGAAGGTCTCCCTAGTCCTCCTCACGCACCTGCCGTTGTACCGATGAGAATAAGGTACAACATGAGGCATCTCCACCTCCGACTCTGGGGCGAGGGTCGAAAAATATGCATATACCCATAGCTGCAAAAAGTAAAAGGGCGACAGTGAGTATACAACAGATAAACACAGGTAATGCGGAAAGCAGAATATGTGTGCAATGTGTAGAGAATGCAGAATACAGGGAGGATGCAGAAAGCAGAGTGTATAGTGCAGCGTACAGAAAGTACAAATGCAAAGCAGAGATCAAACTATGTGTGTGCAATGTACAGAAAGTGCAAAGCAGAAAGCACGGCAGGAAATATAAAGCAAAAAAGTAAAGCATACCTCCCAGGCTCTCCAGTAGCCGCCGACTCCATTCCCGCTCCTGTGGGATGCTGAGCTCATGTAGTAGTACAAGGTAGCGAGGCCAACGCCGCCCCAGTTGTAAAGCCGAACTCGAGACAAGTCCACCAAGGCACTCAAGAGTATAGCCCTGCGGTGTTTGCCCTATCGACGAACAAAGTGGTGCGAAAGAGGAACATCAAGAAGCCTCGGGCGTACTGCTCGATCTCCTCTAGGGTTTCTGGGGCTGTCCCTTTGAAATGATCTGCAAACCAAGTATATCGAACCATCCCTGATCGAAAGAGAGGTGGGCGTGCCCCCAGCAGGTAGATCCAGGCGGCCTCCTATTCGCCCATATCTGTGTCATAAGGGATCGACCGACCCCCTACCTTGATGCCGATGAGCATAGCGAAGTCATATGGAGTCATCATCATGTCTCCCGCGGTAAAGAAATGAAAAGAGTTTGTGGTGTCCCATCACCTCTCTACCAGTGCGCCAAGTAAGGGCCTGCTTGCTATGAGATGCGATAGCCCCATGCAGGATAAGCCGAATTCGACCTCATCGACAATCTGGCGGATGCCGGTGGGGAGGTCCATATACCACTCCCTCGCAGATGTGGCTCTGTGTCCTCGGATAGAGTGAGAGTCCTCTTGTAATCAAAATGTGTTTGAGAAGGTAGTGTAAGAAATACAATGCAAGAATGTGTTCGAAATAAACAGATGAAAGACAGTGTAAGCGTGATCTATGCAAGAAATGCAAGTTACATTAAGGAAAATATAAGAAGACAGTGTACACCTTAGTGGCACCATAGGATAAATGAGACTCTGGCTCTCGTAGCAAGAGATCCTCTGGCACGCCTCGTGCAAAACCTCTAAAATAACGAATAGTATCGAGCGATAGCATATGCACCTCAGGGTGATATGTCTCAGGGTCAAAGGGCCGAACCCTGGGTGGTAATGGTACGTGGTCGGGATCTACCTCCATTCCTGGAGAAGCTCCATCATGGGGAATGTCGTCTGCCATCTGGAAAGGAGGCACTACAAGAATTTTCACTTTTGGCGACTAAATTTTTAGTCGCCAAAAGTCATTTTTTAGTTGCCTATAGCCTTTAGCGACTAAATGTTTTGATTGAAAAATTAGTAGCCGAAGAGTAGTCGGGAAAGCTAATTGGCGACTAAACTTAATTTAGTCGCCAAATGTATTCATTTGCAGACTAAATATTTAGTCGCCAATAGGTTGGAAAATTAATTAAATAATACATTTTTGCCGACCAATTTTTTTGTCGCCAAAAGCCAATAATTTAGTCGCGGAAAAATTTTTAGCTACTAAATTTTTTCGTCACCTAAAGCGAATACAAGTATTTTGGCTACTAAAATTTTAGTCAACAAATACTATTTCTTTTGGCTACTAAAAATTTAGTTGCCTAAACTTTCACATTTTTGGCTATTAAAAATTTAGTCGCCTAAACTCCCACATTTTTGGCTATTAAAAATTTAGTCGCCTAAACTCTCACATTTTTGGCTACTAAATTTTTGGTCGCCAAAAGTATTTTTATTCTTCAACTTTTGTTTTTAGCTACGAAATATTTTAGTCGCCAAATGTTTGATTTTCTTTTGGCTACAAAACTTCTAGTAGCCAATGGTCTGATTTTCTTTTGGCTACAAAACATTTAGTAGCCAAATGGTTGTTTTTCTTTTGCCTACAAAAAAATTAGTAGCCAAATGTTTGATTTTCTTTTGACTACAAAACTTTTAGTAGCCAAATGTTTTTTTTTTTTCCTTTTTTTTGGCTACAAAATGTTTAGTCGGCAAAAACATGATATTATGTTTTATTGCAAATATTATAATGTATCCATAAACTGTCTGTATTCCATGCAACCTGTAATACGTATATAAATAAAATGATACATAAACTATCAATCATTCCACAATCTGCATCCGTATACAAAAAATAAATTACTTTAACTGTCCAAGTATATACAAACCAACTTTTGTCCAAACTAAAATAAAAATTCCATACAACTTATAGAATCATACAAAAAATAAAGCCCTCCATATACAAAAATTACATTTACTATACCATATGAAATGACCATTTGGCATGGTACAAATTACCATCGTAATCTATACCACAACAAAATGTTATCTATCTACCATGCCAGTAATTATCTGTTCGCTGCCAAAAGTTTTCTGTATCAGTAATAGTTAACTGCACGAGAGCCAGAGACGACAAAAGTATTATATTACTTCTATACAAAAGTACAGTTTCTTCTCCATACACCAAAATATCTCTAAAAGTCCATGCAACAAAGTCATCTACAAAAAACAAAAAAAATCATTAGAATTGGACCCAAAAATGCCCAACTTCGTGAATGAATTTGGCAACAAGTGACAAATAAAAATAAGTGAGAAATAACATTCCATGATGAATCAATTATCAGTCATTCTACAGTCTTTCTAAAGTCTTTTGTTATAAGGAACATTGTTAAATGCAGAACAATCATTACTAAATCTTCCATTAGTAACATAAAGCTAATGTAACAATCTTCTATTTGTATGAAACATGTATCCAAATTCTGTGGCTAAACCAATATCAAAGCCCAATGTGAATAGAACGTATTCTTTTTACCAACTTCCTCATTGTTTGTTTGCAAAAGGCACTTGAATCATTAGATTGGATATAAAACCATCGCTGCTTATTAATGTATGTTAGTGCCATTTCAGAAAGGATATTAGAACATGTGATAAAAATAATAACAAAAATAAATTTCAATCATAAAAGGAATTATGTAGAAATATATGTTGAGACACCTATAAATGGTTCATCAAAGAAAGAATACTTGATATCTCATGATGCACATGACCTCAGAAACACCATGAGCATATTTCATACTTGTATGAAAGCTTAAATATAATATAACACACATGTGTACATTCAAAAAAATTAGCAAGTTTAAAACAAGGCTGAAGTTTCGGGGGCTGTTTTGAAGTTTCGCCCCCCGAAACGCCCTTTTTCGACTAAGTTTTGGGCATTTTCGGCTCTAAATCTCAACCTACGAGTCTGGATAACATTCCGTCAGTTGTCTGAAGTCATATTTGGCATGGGGAAGCTGTTCGTTTTGGCCACACGACGGTTCAAGGGTTGTTTAGAATTTTCGCCCCCGAAACGCCGTTTTTCGACTAAGTTTTGGGTGTATTCGTCTCTAAATCCCAACCTATGAGTCCGAATAACATTTCATCAGTTGTCACAAGTCCTATTTGGCAAGGGGAAGGTGTTCGTGTCAGCCACACGGTGGTTCGGGGGCTATTTTCAATTTTCGCCGTCGAAACGCCCTTTTTCGACTAAGTTTTGAGCGTATTCGGCTCTAAATCCCAACATATGGGTCCGAAGAACATTCCGTCAATTGTAACAAGTCATATTTGGCATTGGGAAGCTGTTCGTGTTGGCCACATGGCGGTTCGGGGGCTGTTTTGAAGTTTCGCCCCCAAAACGCCCTTTTTCGACTAAGTTTTAGGCATATTCGACTCTAAATCCCAACCTACGGGTCTGAATAACATTCCATTGGTTGTCACAAGTCATATTTGGCATGGGAAACCTGTTCGTGTCAGCCACACAGCGATTAAAGGGCTGTTTTAAATTTTCGCCCCCGAAAGGCCGTTTTTTGACTAAGTTTTGGGCGTATTCGGCTCTAAATCCCAACCTACGGGTCCAAATAACATTCTGTCAGTTGTCACAAGTTATATTTGGTATGGGAAAGCTGTTCGTGTTGTCCACATGGCGGTTCAAGGGCTGTTTTGAATTTTCGCCCCCGAAACGCCATTTTTCAACTAAATTTTGGGCGTATTCATCTCTAAATCCCAACCTACAGGTCCGAATTACATTCCGTCAGTTGTCACAAGTCCTATTTGGCACGAGGAAGGTGTTCGTGTCGGCCACACGGCGGTTCGGGGGCTGTTTTCAATTTTCACCCCCGTAACGCCCTTTTTCAACTAAGTTTTGGATGTATTCAGCTCTAAATCCCAACATATGGGTTTGAATAACATTCTGTCAGTTGTAACAACCCATATTTGGCATGGAGAAGCTGTTCGTGTTGGCCACACAGCAGTTCGGGGGTTGTTTTGAATTTTCGCCCCCCAAACGCCCTTTGTTGACTAAGATTTGGGCGTATTCGAATCTAAATTCCAACCTATGGGTCTGAATAACATTCCGTCAGTTCTATTTTTAATGGAGAAGTTGCCCATGAGAGTCAAATGGAGGTTTGGGGGCTGTTTTGAAGTTTCGCCCCCAAAACGCCCTTTTTCAAATAAGTTTTGGGCGAATTCGGCTCTAAATCCCAACCTACGGGTCCGAGTAACATTTCGTCAGTTGTCACAAGTCATATTTGTCATGGAGAAGCTATCTGTTTCAGCCACACGGCAGTTCAATGGCTGTTTAGAATTTTTGCCCCTGAAACGCCCTTTTTCGATTAAGTTTAGGGCGTATTCGGCTCTAACTCCCAACCTACGGATCCAAATTACGTTCCATCAGTTCTCACAAGTCCTATTTGTCATGGCAAAGCTATCTGTGTGAACCACATGGTTGTTTGGGGGCTGTTTTGAATTTCCGCCCCCAAAATGTCCTTTTTCGACTAAGTTTAGAGCGTATTCAGCTCTAACTCCCAACCTACGGATCCGAATTACGTTCCGTCAGTTCTTACAAGTCCTATTTGTCATCGGGGAACTGTCCGTGTGAGCCACACGATGGTTCGAGGGCTGTTTAGAATTTTTGCCTCCAGAACGCCCTTTTCCGACTACGTTTAGGGTGTAATCGGCTCTAACTCCCAACCTAGGGGTCCGAATTACGTCCCGTCAGTTCTCAAAAGTCCTATTTGTCATGGTGAAGCTATCTGTGTGGGTCATACGGTCGTTCGGGGGCTGTTTTGAATTTTTGCCCCCCGAAACGCCATTTTTCGATTATGTTTAGGGCGTATTCAGCTCTAACTTCCAACCTACGGGTCCGAATTACGTTCCGTCAGTTCTCAAAATTCCTATTTGTCATGGAGAAGCTATCCGTGTGAGCCACACAGTCGTTCAGGAGCTGTTTTGAATTTTCGCTCCCAAAATGCCCTTTTTCGACTAAGTTTAGGGCATATTCGGCCCTAACTCTCTACCTATGGGTCTGAATTACATTTTGTCAGTTGTCACAAGTCCTATTTGTAATGAGGAAGCTGTCTGTGACAATCACACGGTCGTTCGGGGGCTGTTTAGAATTTTTGCCCCCTTAATATCCTTTTTCGGTTAAGTTTAAAGTGTTCTCGGCTCTAACTCCCAACGTACACGTGCTAATTACATTCCGTCTACTGTCACAGGTCCTATTTGTCATGAGGAAGCTGGTTGTGACATCCATATGGTGGTTCAGGGGCTGTTTTGCATTTTCGCCTCCTTAACGCCTTTTTTTGGTTAAGTTAAAGGTGTTTTTGGCTCTCACTCCCAACCTACATGTGCAAATTACATTTCGTCTATTGTCACAGGCCCTATTTGTCATGGGGAAGCTGGTTGTGATATCCGTATAGTGGTTCGAGGGCTATTTTGCAATTCAAATATCTTAAAAGGCTTATATGCATGCCAGAAGGCTTATATACTTCTCTCGTGTATTGCAATAATGGGGGAATCTTTAAAAATTTAGACATATTTGGTCAATTGCAACATTTGTGTCACTACCTCCCTGTGCTAGCATGAGTTATTTTATGGGGCAAAGAATTACAAAAATGGGTGCAAGTAGTATATTAGGTAACACGACAACACCAGAATCTGTATATTGTCCAAAGAAACAAGGCATAGAATGGTCCATATGGTACGATTACAGCAAAACAAAATCTACAATAGAGTATCAAATTAGTAAACTAAAACATAGAAACTTCAAATTCATTAACCATATGTTGTACAAGGACAGAAATTGCAAGCACTCATGCATAATCAAGGCAATAGTATAAATTGTAAACTATTGCATGCCCAACCAGAAGGAATGGTACGCAATACTACTCACCCATATGAATAGTCCTTATAATGCAAGTCTAAATTTTGCAACCTTTGTTTTAGTTTTGCCACAAATTATGACAATCATGGACTACTAATGTGTTGCATTTGTATCTAAGCAAAGGACAAAGCGTTCCAATCTAATATAAACCTTCTACAACCAACCAAGAGGTTAAGTGAGATGAGACAATGCCTCTACTGATGCAACTAACCTAGCTATTCTTAATAACATTGTAAAGCAAAGTAATAATTGTACAACACCAAATGAAGGGTCATCATCCAGAGCTAGAGACACTTTCAAAACATAGATCACCAGTTTTGTCACTGAAAACAAACAAACAAAAAAATGGCACGAATTGAAGCGTTCAGCGATTTTTTTTTTTCACTCACACTAAAAAAATATTTTGTTAATATTGATTATTAAAAAATTAGGAAAATCACATTTTAGCTTTACCAAAGCTACCAAACAAGGTATAACCCACATGAATAGCTTTTAACACCAGTGGAAGACCAAGAGTTAGTTTTTGTGGAAAGGGATGGAACGAAAACATCTTGTGTCATGGAACAAAAGAAAAGGTATTCCCCTTTTTAGGTTGCACACATTCAATCACAAAGAAGAAAAAAAAGGGGGATGGGTATCTTTACCAAACCTTTCTTTGAATTAATAACCACTTGTATTAATTCAAGTTTTATAGATAGAAATAGAAGATATATAGATAGCTCAGTGGCCAAACAACTTTTTTAGCCATGATTTGATCACTGAAGTTAATGTCACCCCCACATTATATAAGTGGCCATGAGAGCTTTCTATATGAGCTGTCAAATTGTGAAAGACATAGATAGCCTTCTTTTCATTAACCAAATTAGCGTTAATTTAGGTAACTTGTCATTTGTTTGGCAAAAATAATAATAAAAAAAAATTAATGCAAAAATATTTAATATGTTTAATGAAAAAAAAAATCATTTGAATGAAAATTATTTTTCACTTTATAGTCTTACAAGTTTTACCATTACTATCACTATAGCCACCACTTCCAATCTCATCATGTTGCTGCCACCGACAAAGGTGGTTTAAACTAACCTAGGTTCGATTAGATGGATAATTATTCAATAACACCATAGTATTGAGTGGTATTGCCTAAACGATGGTTTTAACTAATAACATAATGAAAAACTTTATGAATACCACCCACCTTTATCAGATAAGTGGCTCACCTACTATGTTTTGTAATTTCTCATTTACAAGAAACACTACATAGACAATGACATAATATTTAGAACCACAGTATATAAAAATTTTACCAATTACATTGATCTATTTCTTTTAGTTTAGTGGGTTTTTTTTTTTCTAAAATGTTTTGTGACAAATTTGTTAGCTACTCTCAGCCCAAAACTCCTTCGTTTGAATGCCGAAACGACACGCCAAAGTTCTGCACTGTTGGCTGCCACTGCTGGCTGCTGCTGCTGGCAACGTTGGTTGGCTATTGGCATGGGCTGCGGCTTTGCCGTTTGCTAGCTATTAGTGGCCTACATGCCTTAGGCTACTTAGGGCCAAAGTTAGGCCACATTGGGGCACTTCCAACGGCCACTCTTGAGCACTCAAATGGCCACACCACCGCGAGCGAAACGTCACGGAGTTAGAGTTTCATTTATCTCATGTCTACTTGGGGGATGTCATACACGTCCCCCAGGATGAGTTTCATTTATCTCATGTCTACTTAATAAAAAGTGAGTTAACATGTTTCACACGTAAAATTTTCTATATGTCATTAGTTTAAGTTGTCCACATAGACGACACCCCCATAATGCTCCAAACTACTGAAGAATTATCCAATAAAAATTCTCTCCCTGGTTACACCGCATTAGTCACTTGTTTGTGTCCTTTTCTTTGGGCTTTTTTCCTACAAACATCTAACCTTAACAAACCCAAAGAATATGCCACTCAAGAGTCCTCAAGTCAAGTTTTAAAAAGTGGGTTTTTCAGCAAATTTTCTCGAATACAGTTTTCAGTAACAGCTCATCAAACAAGTATTTTTGTGTCTACCCAAAAATTAAAAACAGAAAACAGAGCTAGGACAACATGAACAAAATGAACTTCTACAAAATATTAGTTAGCATTCAAAAGCACCAGGGGAAAAAAAAACAAGCTTATTGTTTTGCTAGCATCTACAACTAGTCACAGTTTCTTGAACATTGTATATAGTACTAGTATAAAACTGTTGTAAAGAAGGTCATGTCCTCAGATTATTGTTGCTTAAAGGAGTTTTGTAAAGTGCTCTCTAGGAAGTAAAGTAAAAAGACTATGCAGATTCCAAAGTGACTCGCAATTTACCTTCTTCCACATCTTCTCCTCCTCCCACTCTGTTCTTCAGCTGGTGGTTGCTGCACATTGTTTCCCAAGAATTTACAACATGGTCACAATATCATTACTGCCCCAAATTATCCAAAGCCATCGTAAAAGGTCTGTCATGATAGACTAGCGGCGGCAAGTAAGGCTTACTTGCCGGGAAAAATATATGTAAGTTATTTGATACAGATCGTAATGAATTCAGTAAAACTATTTGCACAAACAAGACACGAGAAAGTGGAACTCACTTTCTTGTATCTTGTCTGTTAATATCTTATGTACATGTATCATAAATGTCATTAATTATATACGGTTCGAGACAGAAATGGCAGTCACTAGTTACATTTTAAATTGCGATTTGATGTGACTATGAAGTAGGAGTGAAAAAAAGTTCAGCCATACTAACCCGGATATTGCGAATTAGACTAATAATGAGAGCAGGAAGATCAGTGAAGAAGGTGAGAGCATGATGCACACAGTAAACATCACCGTGGTGGGCCTGCATAATTATTGTCTGGCTATCCAACACCATATACCACAGCAGAAGTTCAAAATACAGACACATCTGCAAGGAGCAACACATGCTAGTTACAAACATAGCAACAGTGAAATAGTTTTCCACAATAATTTCTTTGTTCTCCTAATCCCTATTTTTAGCTTCATTTTGTTATGTTTTGTTAGCTTCATTTTGTTGTGTTATGTGTATTAACTACATTATGCTATGTAGAAGTAAAAAAGGTGTCCCAATGCACGAAACGCCTGCTAAAGCAGAGTTTAGGGAGGACAAGATAATTCCAAAGAGTACGCATCCACAAAACATAAACTTAGTACATGTTTGGTTGTGTTTTCATTTTCTAGAAATAATTCCTTTTGACAAATGCCCACAGCAAGAAACCAGACGAAAAACCTCATAGAAAATTATCATAAATATCATACTGAAGTTGCCAACAGAAACCAAAACCGTCATTTCAGAAATGAGCAGTAAATGCACAAACCCGTTTCAGAACTCTGGTTTAGGTCCTAAGTTAATTCCTCTACAATGAAAAAATCACTGCTGAGATTACATTCTTAACTCTGGTTTGGGGGACAATCATCATATGGACAAACCCATCTCAAAAATGAGTAGTAAATGCCCCTGAATCAAGCATATAAACCAAGACAATGACGAATTGAAATGGGTTCGACTGAGAGCGAGATTGAGAGAATAAATCAACTGAATCAAGCATATAAACCAACTGAATCGAGTATAAATTAAGCATATAAAATCCTAAAGCCACAATTAAAAAAAGGAGAAACAGATGGAGACAGAGAGAGCGAGCGAGAAAGAGAAAGACAGAGAGACTGTGAGCGAGAGAGAGATAACAGACAGACACACCAACAGCGAGAGAGCGAGCGAGGGAGAGAGAGAGAGATAGATAGACAAACACACCAAGATTGAGAGAGTGAGTGAGTGAGTGAAGGAGAGAGAGACGGAACCTGAGATCTGTGGTTGTGCCGATGGTGTTTTGCGGTGGTGGTAATGGTCGTGGCCGTGGCAATGTCTTCCATACGGTGGGCTGCGGTGAGGTGTTTGTCTCTTCGGTTTGGTGTCTGATTCTGAGGTTTGAATGTTGTTGTGTGTAACAGAGAAAGGGGCGGGCAGCATTAAAAGAGTCCCCCCGCGCGCCCCAAAAATTTTGAAGATTTAGCGACTAAAAGAAAGTTTTGTTGGCAAAAGTGTTATTATGGGTGACTATCCTATTTGGTAGCCATAGGAAAAGAAACAGCGACTATTTTATTAGTCACCAAATGTATATTTGGCGACTAAATCTCCACTTGGTCAGAAAAAATTTGTATTTGCCCACTAAATTTTGTAGTCAGGAAAGATTAACCAAAAAAATATACCTATTTTTGGCTACTACCATTTATTTTGTAGGCAAAAATTCATATATAACGACCAAAAAAAAATTAGTAGCCTAAAATTGAGACTAACGGCAACTAATAAATTTTTTAGTCGCTAAAAGAGTCACTTTTGCCGACAAAAAGGTAATTTAGTCGCCAATAAATAATATTTCCCTACTAAAAAAATTTAGTAGCTAAAAACTGTACCAACGCCGACTAAGACATATTTTAGTCACCCAAAGTCAACTTTTGGTGACTAAATTTTGTTTAGTCGCCAAAAGTGGTCGCCAAATGTGCAAATTCTTGTAGTGAGGTGAGAGAGTGGGTGAAAATGGGGGAAATAGGTGCAGAATGCCAAAAGTCAACAAAAGTCAACCCTAAGAGAGAGAAAATGGGAGAAAAAATCAAAGCCTAAGAAAAAGGCACAGAACCCAAGAGAAACTCGAGGGAAACAAACCTCAAGTGGTGAAAATGAAGAAAAAAGCACCGAAAACAAATTCCAATCAGTTCAAAATGAAGGAAATCAAGAGGTTTTAGCGAATCAACTTCGCGTGGGGCATTGGAAAACCCGTATATAGCTCGGATATGGGGAAAAGAAAAGTCTAGGGTGAGAGAGAGATGAATTTCGGCTAGGGAGGTGTGAAGAAATGAAGCTTGGGTATGTGTACTCAAAGACTCGAATGCAAAAAGTCTAAAATAGCCCGAATTGCCATCGTGGCTGACCGGCCACCACTGGTGGCCGATAACTTTCAGGTGTAGCCGACACCTCTCCCTGGTAGCCGACAAGCTTCCGGTGCTTCTCCTTTGGGTTTTGCTGCTGTTTTGTGCCCTTGGTTCTCGAGAAAGTGCAAGAAAAGTTCACTTTAAGCTCAAATTGTCTCTGCGAAAGCTCCAAACCATGTCTTTGGTGCATGATGATTCATCACTACTCAACATGAACGAGGTGTATCCTTTGTAAAACATATTGCAGCTCAAGTTTCGAACCGTGTCTTCGGTACACGATTCATCACTAATCAGCATCAATGAGGTGTATCCTTTTAAAACATATTACAACTCTTCCGAGAGGTAAATCGGAAGTTACGACTGAGTAGATTTTATCAAACACACTTTTGTCATTGCATAGAACGTGTATCTCTTTTGTCGTTGCATGGAACGTGCATTTCACATATGATCTTGCATAGAAAGTGCACTTCTCACATTTGCATAGAGCATGCTTCTGTTTCCCATTAGCATAGAGCATGCATTTGGTGTTTTGCATAGAACATGCTGTTAATCTCGCATTAAACATGAATTTTCTACTATTGATCACTGCGTAGAACGTGCATCCTATACTGTTGCATAGAATATGCATCCTAATGTGGCATAGAACATGTTCTGGCTCACGCCGCATAGAATATGCTTCTATTTTGTTTCTTGCATATTGTGCATAAAACATGCCTCTAGCATTGTGTCTTGGTTGTTTGTCTTGCATAGAACATGCACTTTTGATGTGTTATGCTTGTTGAGTTTCTTTCTTATGCAGGCACAATATTGTATGTACAGTTCACAGAGGAGTTCCAGGTGAGATCATTCATGTCTTTCAATTTACCCTGTTTTGGTTAAAAGCATTTAGACGTGTTCAGATGTTCACCACCACTCCCTGTTTTGGTTAAAAACATTTGGACGAAAGAATTTGGATGTGTTCTGATGTTCACCACCACTCCCTGTTTTGGTTAAAAGCATTTGGATGTGTTCCGATGTTTCTCACCACTCCTTGTTTTGGTTACAAATATTTGGACGCATTCTGATATTTATCACTGTTCCTTTTGGTTAAGAACAGTCGAATACGTCCCGGTGTTCACACTATCCCTTCTCTTCTTCCGCGTGCAACGTGTTGGGATCCTATTTGACACCTCGGGTGCGCCCAATGGTTGTGTTATTCTTTGCTTTTCCTGTGTGATGCGTAGTTAAGTTTGCACAATTTCTTACATCATTTCTGCATGAAATGTGGTTTGGTTTGTGTTTACTTACCTTCGCGTATGAGATTGTTATAGCGTTTCTTTGCATAACATTTGCATCTAGATGTTTCATTACAGCCACATTGCATGATCATAAGTTATGTTTTTGTATCGTGCATATCATTTGCATCTTGCCCTAGAACTACACTAGTTTGATTCCTTGCAAAGGGATACGTAGGCAGCCTGCGGGCGCAACCATTTGTTTTGTCTTGCTTGTTTGTTTATCCAAGTCTTTGGCCTTGTCAAAACTAGGTCATCTCTGGGTTTTGACATTCACTCACGTCATTTCATGACTTCCGAGTTCTGTCAAAGAGGGGCAACTGTAGACACCCCTTTTTTATCGTCCTTAAGACTTGGGCATCATCGTTTGTGCACTCGATGATTGTGCTTGTTTGTGTTCATTTTGAGCGCCTAAAGTCCTCGGCAAAAGGCCTTGTCTTTGAGCCTTTAAACCTTATCTATTTTGTGTATGTTTTTAGACCTAGAGCTTGTTGCCTCTAGCCTGGAAGAGAAGGTGACCTGTCGGCCAACCCTAGAATCTGTCGGCCATGGCTTGTGGTTGTCGGCTACCAATGGTGGCTGACGGCCATTAGTCTCCTTTTCTAGATATTTGTTTGCCAGTTGTGCCAACTGTTGCTCACTGAGCTGCATCTTCATACACGTGTATGGCGAGATGTATCTAAGCTCAAGACTTGATTTTCTATATATAGGGGGGTTCCTCCCCCATTTTGGAGGGTTAGAAGATTTTGAACCAAAAATCTTCCTCTCTCTCTAGAATTCTCTCTCTCTCTCTCTCTCTCTCTCTCTTGTTATTTTGCATACACTTGTCTAGTTCCTCCACACTTTTGCACACCAACCCTTAACCAAACTTGACCACCATTGATCTGAGGTCCCTTCGAGTCTTTTTTGAGCTTTGAAAAGAGGTTTGAGCCTGAATTTGTGCCTAAATTGTGCTTTGCTTCAAAGGTAAAGCACTTACCTCATTTAAGCTTATTGTGCATACATATTTTCCCATCTTTTTCAACTGTTTTAAGGTTGTTTTTGAAGTGTAAAAAATTCTATTTTTGTGACCTAAAAATGTAGTTTGAGCCTTTTTGAGTTAGAGGGTTGTTTACCCTTTTGGCTCCTTAGCTTGTTAAGCTTTTTGTACTATCTTTCCTCACTTTCAAAACAATTTTTTTTGGGCTTTTAACCACTGAATCTCAGAGGTTTTTCAGTGGTAAAAACATTGTTTTGAAGTCCAAAATTTGAGGGGTTAGCCTCCCCTCCTTGTGTCTCGTTTGCATGCCTAGTTACTTTCATAAGTTAGCATGTTTTTCTAGTTTACTTTAGTTTAAGTCCAGTATGTTTTTGCCTTTGTTTTGACCTGTTTTGGCTCTATTTTAGACTGGTTAATTCAGTTGAGGCTTGTATTGCATAGTTGTAGGGTTAATTCTTTCAATAGCTTGATGTTTTAGTGCTTTAATCATCATTATTTTGAGTTGAAAGCATGTTTTAGTGTTGTTTTGCACTCCATTTCAGCACTTTAACCCCAACAAAATCTCTCCATTCTTCACTCTTTTGTTTGCTTTGAAAGTGGTTTCAGACCACTTGTTTGCCTAAGTGTGGAATTGAGGTGTTGCACCTAATGGTTTAATCCCTTAAGGGGTTCATTACCAACAATGTAATGCCTCTTTCATGCCCAAAGCACCTTGTGGTTTGAGCCATCTTCCCATTAAAGGACACTCACCTTTGGACTTAATCGATTAAAGAATGGATTGGTAACTAAAATGAGTAAACAAAACATGACATGTAAAAGAGGCAAGATCAGCATCTTTCGTGTTGCATTGCATGTGTTTGAATCGGACATTAATACAAACAAAAGGAAAATGGGACATTTCATGCTCAAAAGTGATGAAATATACCACTTTCCTTGGTCACCATCACCCTTGATCATGCATGATAGGGTGGTGGTCTTTTTGAGTCTTGTTTTGCACTCATTAAGCTTGTACAAGCTTGGTTCCTTAGCCATCATGCATGGAAAATGCTTGGTTTATGGTTTGAGGGCCAAGGGTTACACTCCTTTGAGCTTGTATAATGATAAGGAGGGTATCAGCACAGATAACCCTTGGGAATACACTGCTTTGCATCTGTTTGCTCTCTGTTGCAGCAAAAGGAAAAGTTCTGGACAGGGGCAGCCGACTGGCCACCAACACTAGCCGACCGGCCACCACTAGTAGCCAACCGGCCATCAATGAAATTTTGCACAGTGTGTTCCTAAGGTAGAGCAGAGGCATTCTGGGAGTTGGCAGCACTATTGGTGTTCAAATATGTGCAAATAAAGGCGTTCAATGGCAAGGCGGTGGCTTTTTGGGTAGAGAAACCGAGCATGCATCCCTTACTTCCCAAGGCCATTTAATCGCTTTGCTTAGCAGATTAGGGGTAGCTAATTCGTGCAAGTGTTGTAACTATTTAATTAGCTTAGATAGTTAATTATTTAATTGTTTTAATTAGCCTAGAATAAGTCAGTTAATTAGTTTCAGTTTGTAATAGTTAGCTTAATTAGCGTAGTTAGTTAGCTTATTCATTCGGACCCTCCTTCGCGAGGGCGTAATGTTGTAATAAGTGTGCATGCATGTGTGTATGTCTTCCAACCCCACGTCTTTCTCCCTTTTATTTAATAGCTTTCGACACTTAGACTAGGGTCATGTTTCAATTAACATACCTTATGCTTGCATATTTGCATCCATTTATCTTGTCTTGCATGCACCAGGGCTCGGCGCATCATTCAAACTGCATTGCAATTTCAATATCTTCTTTGAATACATGTTTAATCGCATCTTATCAAATCGATTCATTTGCCAAATTAGTAGCCGAGCCTATTAATTTCATATTGCATACGTTGCATTAGGCATCATGTATAGTTAGGATCATGCATTTTTCTAATTAGTTTTTGTTTTGGTTTGGAGTACTCGATGAGTTTTTATGCTTTAACATATTTGCATGAGTGTGGTTGCCATGATGCCATGATTCGCATGCTTGCCATGAGGCTATGTGCTTAAATGCTAAACTGCATAAATACCTACGGATGAAGGCTTATTGTTTGAATTGGAACGATTCAACAAATGCGTGTTTTAAAGCCCACTTTGTTGTGGCAAAATCATGTTTTAAGTCCACTACGTTTGGTGGGAAATCCGCATTTTTAAGCCCACTTGAGGGTGGCAAATTTTAACCATTTTCGCAAACAAGCATGAGTTGAATTGTTCCAATTTTTGGAATTTTAGTCTACACTTGCTTGTGCACGTCACATAGTAAAGTTAGTTAATAACCTAAACAAGAACACATAATGTTTATAAAAGAACATATCATGATTAGTAGAGGCCGATCTTTGATCGGGCGAGCAGGGATGCTCATTTCAAGACCTTCCCTTCTCGTACGCAAGTTTCTGAGCCGAGGCAACTTTGGTGATAACGGAAACGTGGCCTTTGGCACGAGTCAGGGTTTACTAAATTTTTCAAAAATAAAATATTTGGGTGGCGACTCTGTATCTGGCAAAGCAGTCGAATTTTGGCATTATTTGATTTAAAATCAATTTTTCAAAAAGGTTTGTCAGATTTAGACTCTTTGGTGATTATCAGTTTCACATTGCACTTTGTGAGATTAGATTCAGAACTGTAGGAGTCCAAACTATGAGGCCTTTTCTTTCAAACCCATCTGAAAAGCGAGGCGCGAAAAAAGGCGAGTCCACAAAAAGTGACAGTTTTTCAGGTTGAAAGAGAATGTGTTACGACCATATTTGTATTCATAGTAGTTAGATCTGCCATTCCATTCCAAGTTCAGGAACACTGAACAAAGTTAAAAAATTGAAGGTATAGAAAAATATACATTCAAGATACCCACAGAGTTGCAATTCGAGAGAGAAGGTACTTTGATCTTTGGACTTTGACACCTCTAATCACTGTGATCTTTGATGTCGGTTGTCACACCCCAAAATTTAGACAGTGAAATATTAAATTAGGACTAAATCCCAACCACTATTCCATCATCCAAATCCTAGGGGTGAAACAAAATTTACATGCTCTCATCTCCATAATATTGAAGTAAATTTCAATGCTCAAAAAAAATACAAGAGATAAAAAAAATATTAACTAACGCCAACCAAAACAACCATCATAAATTCATAACTATCCAATACCTCAAACATTAAAGTAGCAACAAATAGTTAAAACAACTTAAATAATGTAAAGTTGAAAAATAACCCACAATGCCAAATTGTCAAAATACTAAAGTCATAAAATAAATAAATAAACTAATATCAACCCTAAACTCAAGAAAACACAAGAAATCTAAGGGACATCCTACAACCTTAGTTATTTCTCGTCACCACCGTAGTCTCAACTAATCCTACAAAGAAAGCTCGGTTGCGCTCAAACAGAATGCACCCGAGTTGCCAAGAGACAAAACGGATCAATAGACAAGTATACTAGTATGAGTACAAGATTTGACACCCACGTGTCCCCCAAACACAAACAAAAGTACATTTAATTCTTTGTACAGGATAAGACAAGTAGTTCCACTCGTACCACGACGAAGGAGTAGTTTCCCGAGATACGATGGCAGTTGGTTTCTTGCCCATACACAACTAAATATAAATTGAGTATAAAATAAAAATATAATGGGTCAGCCTGCATAAAAAGTTAGTAAGACTCACCATTCTGCAAAAAATAAAGTTAGCATAATTTAATCATAAATAAATTGCTGAAGAAGTATAAAAACGCATCATTTCATGTTTAAATCATTCGAATTGACCAAAACTCAAAGAAGTTCTAATCGATCTTTTTAGTAAAATGTTAAAACACAAAAGTTGTCTAGAATTACATATACATGCCTCTACTCAAATTTCGTAATTTAACAAGGTCGTTTACTATTTTTCAAGATGTACAAATCAAAACAATTCAAACTATACCAATAAATTCATATTTAATTCTTTGTACCTTAACTTCACCATTTCGGCCCTTCAGTTCCGGCCTACACATATATCCTATGTGCCTCTTGTATACTTAGCACCGCTTTGAAGCCAAACTTGCACAGAGATATCATCCCGAGTTTGACCCACACTTCCTAGACGGTTAGCATATACGTACACTCGTAAAGCAAAACACTTGTCTATTCGTAAGAACGAGGCAACAATATATATATATATATATATACACAACACCTCATCTACTCATGAGAACAAACATAACGATGCCGAGCCTAAGGCATTCAAATAAATCTCATAATCCTCATTTTTTTTATACTCTTTCTCACTAGCACTCAAATTAAACAACAATCTATGGAGTCATGGTGGAGTATTCAGAATTTATTTATGGGTTCTAAATTTATTTTAATTTCATATATCTATGAGTGTGATTACAACCATAAAATAAATACATATAAAAATCATAAACCTTGCATACACAACTAATCAAAATAATTTAAATAAATCCGTCATCTTCATGTAAATACAATATCAAACCACCATTAAATAAATAATAACAACAAAATAAACTAAAATTAAGAAAAGTAGGTTTTGCACTTACAATATTTTTTTGAAGATCAAAGAATCACTTAAAGAATTAATAAAGCCACCAAAATAAAGCACTAAACCTTTCTTTTTCCTCTCTCTCTCTCTCTCTCCGCGCCTAGCTACCACACACAGGCAGAGCCCTTTTTTTTCCTTTTTCTTTTTTTTCTCTCCTTTCTTTCAATCTCCCTCTCCTGTGGCTACTGCTCTTAGGAAATTCTTCCGTACACACTTTTGTGATTTAACGTAGGTCTAGTATATTATACCTAATTTACTATTATATTTATATTTTATTATATAAATACAATATATATAAATATACAATATAAGATCAATGCATATATATAGCACCTTTTATATATAAAAATATATATAAATATTTGGATTAATTATATATAATTAAATATCACGTTAAATTAATTAAATACCACATTAAATTCTTATGTATTCACGCAATTAATAAAGTCAAAAATAAAATAAAGTAATAATAATAATAAATAATGACTTAAGAAAAATCAGGATCGCTACAATATACACACCTCAAAAGAATCTCGTCCTAAGATTCGATAGGAGAGAGTACTAAGCAAAAAATTCCGAGTGCATACACCGAACTTTCTCTTCCAATTCCCAAGTGATATCGTTCTCATCCTTGCTCCATTGCACCTTCACCAAGTTCACTTTCTTGCGCTGCAACTGCTTTACATCCCGGTCTAGAATAGTAACCAGTCGCACCACATACGTTAGATCGTCACTAATCTCCAACACCTCTAGTGATACTACTTGGGAAGGGTCTTGCACACACTTCCACAATAAAGATACATGGAACACATTGTGAATCATAGCTAAAGCAGGTGGTAGGGCTAATTTGTAAGCCACACTACTAATCCTCTCAGTGATCTCGTATGGTCCCACAAATCTAAGTGCCAACTTTTCATTCTTTCCAAACCGCATGATACCTTTCATCAGCGAGACCTTCAAAACACAAAATCTCTAATATTCAACTCAACCCCTTATGTTTTCTATTAGCATAACTCTTCTAACGACTCTGTGCAGTCTTAATACGTTCCCGAATAATGTTCACATTCTCTGTGGTCTCTCTCACCAACTCTGGCCCTAACAACGGCGTATCTCCTACCTAATAAGTAGGTGATTAACATGGCCTCTCATACAAAGCCCCAAAAGGTGCCATCCCAATACTGGAGTGATAACTATTATTATAAGCAAACTCCACCAATGGCAAGTGTTCTTCCCAACTACCACCAAGATCGAGAACATAAGCTCTCAACATATCCTCCAAGATTTGATTTACCCACTCAGTTTTTCCATCTGTCTAAGGATGATAAGCCGTGCTCAGGTCTAACCTAGCACCCAAATCATGCTGAAAACTCTCCCAAAACTCTGCCACAAACAACGGATCACGATCCGAAACTATAGAAACGGGTGCGCCATGAAGTTGCACCACCTCCCGAATATATAGCCTAGCTAGTTTATCCGTAGTTCGGTGAACATTAATAAGAATAAAATGAGCAGACTTGGTGAGCCAATCCACTATCACCCAAATAAATTCATTACCTCACTTAAACCTCAACAATCCATCCACGAAGTTCATAGAGATGTACTCCCATTTCTAAGTAGGGACCTCGAGAGGTTGCAAAAGCCCAAACGATCATTGGTGTTCCACCTTAACCTGTTGAAACACATAACATCGAGAAACATACTCTCTTACATCCTTCTTCATACCTTCCCACCAAAACGTCCTCTTCAGGTCATGATACATCTTAGTCCCACTAGGGTGAATGGTATATCGAGACGTATAAGTATCATCCATAATCTTTTTCCTCAATTCAACAATGTTAGGTACACACAACTTGTCCCTAAATCGCAATCTCCCATTTGAGTCCATAGACCAATCAGTGGGATAATCATTGATCAAATCCACTACAAGGTCATCGAGCTTGCTGACAAGGAACCCATCCAAATTCTACATCTGACGAATTTTACCCAGTAACGTCGGTTGCACGGTCAAATTACTAATGTATACCCTCTCAACACTCTCTATTGGTTGAATATCATGCATGAAAATGAACTCCATTGACTTCCATTCTTGAATCATCAAAGAAGCTATATCCCATGTTGTTGACTACGTGCATCTGCGACCACATTTTCTTTTCTCGGGTGGTAAAGGATCTCAAAATCATAACTACCGATGAATTCAACCCACCTCTGTTGCCTCATGTTCAACTTTTTTTGAGGAAAAAAGAAATTTGAGGCTCTTGTGATCTATATATAACTCAAAGCGTTCCCTAAACAAGTAGTGCCGCTACACTTTTAACACAAAATAACTGCTGCTAGCTTTAAGTCATGGGTAGAGTATCGTCTCTTATGAGGTTTTAACTGTCGTAAGGCATAAGTTACAACCTTCTGATGCTGCATTAACACACATCCCAAACCAGTTCCACTCATATTAGTAAAAACTACTAATTTTTTCCCTTGTGTTAGTATAGTTAACACTAGAGCTGTAGTCAAACGCTGCTTTAACTCTTGGAAGGCTCTCTTACAATCATCTGTTCATAAGAACTTCACATTCTTACAGGTCAGCTTGGTCATGAGTGCTGCAATAATGGAAAACTTCTCTATAAATCTCCTGTAATAATCGGCTAGTCCTAAAAACTCCTCACCTCTGAAGGGTTCATGGGCTACTTCCATTCTTTAACCGCAAGAACTTTCTCCGGATCTATCGCTATCCCCTGATTGGAAACAACATGTCCCAAAAATCGAACTTCTTTCTCCCAAAAGTGACACTTACTGAACTAAGCGTATAACTGTTGCTCCCTTAAAGTCTGCAACACGACTTTCAAATGTTCTCTATGCTCTTCCTTATTCTTAGAATACACCAGGATATCATCTATGAAGATAATCACAAACATGTCTAGATACGGTTGAAAAATTTTGTTCATCAAGTCCATGAAATAGATAGGAGCATTTGTCAAACCAAAAAGCATTACAGGAAATTCGCACAACCCATACCGAGTTCGAAAAGCAGTAAACGATATACTTTCCTCTGACACACCCATCTGATGGTAACTCGTTCTGAGATCAAACTAAGAGAACACAGCTGCCCCCTTCAACTGATCAAATAAGTCATCAATTCTAGATAGCGGATACTTGTTCTTGGTAGCCATCTTGTTCAGCTCTATATAATCTATGCACATGCAGAGAGTGTCATCTTTTTTAGAGACAAAGATCATGGGTGCTCCCCACTGGGAGTTACTTGAACGAATGAATCCTTTCTGAAACAGCTCTTCCAGTTGTTTCTTCATTTCCACAAGCTCTTTAGGCGCCATTCTGTATGCTGCCTTAGAAATTGGTGTAGTTCCTGGCATTAAGTCAATGCAAAATACCCGTCGAGGTGGAGATCTAAGTATCTCCTGAAATACATCCTCAAACTCACGTACCACATCTACCTCACTAATATCTTGCTCAAGAATTTCTACCAAGCACAGAAAACTCGTTATCACCAACTCTCCTCCATCGTTATAAGAGTGGGTAAGTCGTGGCATACAGGGAATATCTATATTCATAGTCCTTCCAGCACAATCTCGAGTCACAAAGTGTTTTCGCAGCCAATCCATACCCAAAATAATTATAAACTCCCTCAAACCCTAACACAATTAGGTCTGCATACAAGATTTTGACCGTAAAATCAATCTCAATATCTTTACATATCTCATAAAGAGTAACTGTCCCTCCCAAAGGAGTCTCAACACGAATATGTCTAGACAATGAGGTAGTTACAAGATGTTCTCTTTCTACAAACTGTCAGATATGAAAGAATGAGAGGCACCAGTATTAAAAAGTGCTCTAATGGGCTCTTGAAAAAGATTAAAGGTACCTTGCAGCCATCACCTTCAAGTTAAACACACAAAAATTTGTTCATAAATACTTTGAATAAATTCAACCACCAAACTAAACCAGCTAACCCATGTTTTCACAATCCGAGAATCACCTAAACTCTCACAAGTCTAAGGTAACCTAAAGCTCAGATACCAAATTGTCACGCCCCAAAATTTGGGCAATTAAATATTAAATTAGGACTAAATCCCAACCAATATTCCATCATCCAAATCCTAAGGATGAAACAAAATCTAAATGTTCTCATCTCCATAATATTTAAGTAAATTTCAATGCTCAAAAAAAATACAAGAGATAAAAAAAATATTAACAAACGCCAATCAAAACATCCATCATAAATTCATAACTATCCAATACCTCCAACATTAAAGTAGTAACAAATAGTCAAAACAATTTGAATAATGTAAAGTTAAAAAATAACCCATAATGCCAAATTGTCAAAATATTAAGGTCATAAAATAAATAAATAAACTACTATCAACCCTAAACTCAAGAAAACACAATAAATCCGAAAGACATCCTACAACCGCAGCTATTTATCGTCACCACCGTAATCAAAACTAATCATGCAAAGGAAGTTCGGTTGCGCTCAAACAAAACGCACCCGAGTTGCCAAGAGACAAAACGGGTCAATATACAAGTATACTAATATGAGTACAAGATTTGACACCCACGTGTCCTCCAAATACAAACAAAAGTCCATTTAATTCTTTGTACAGGACAAGACAAGTAGTTTCACTCGCACCGAGACGAAGGAGTAGTTTCCCGAGATACGGTAGCATGTGGTTTCTTGCCCATACACAACTAAATATAAATTGAGTATAAAATAAACAAAATAAAAATAAAAATATAATGGGTTATTCCTGCATAAAAAGTTAGTAAGACCGACCATTCTGCAAAAAAATAAAGTTAGTATAATTTAATCATAAATAAATTGCTGAAGAAGTATAAAACTGCACCATTTCATGTTTAAATCATTCGAATTGACCAAAACTCAAAGAAGAAAAGTTGTACAGAATCAAATTTTCTAAAAGGTTACACGAAAGGATTTAGTAGAAACTGAACAGGTTGAGAGAAAAACTTACTAGAAGAACCTAAACGGAATTCGACCGAAAAATCTGAAACTCAAAATGAAAAGAAACTGCCATAAGATGATTTTTTTGGAAAAAATTCAAAACACAAAAAGTGTTCAGAATAATGTTTTACTTCAGTTTATGCTAAATCAATAAAAATAAGCTCATTTCGTGGGTTAAAATAGTATCTAAAATCTTCATTGTTAAAATGAATAAAAATTATTGTAACTAAGATTATCCGATTACAAGTTCTAATCAATCTTTTTAGTACAAAGTTAAAATATAAATGTTGTCTAGAATAACGTATACATGCATCTGCCCAAATTTTGTAATTTATCGAGGTCGTTTACTATTTTTAAAAATGTACAAATCAATACAATTCAAACTATACCAATAAGTTCATATTTAATTCTTTGTACCTTAACTCCACCACTTCGGCCCTTTACTTCCGGCCTACACATATATCCCATGTGTCTCCCATATACCTAACACCACTCTAAAGCCAAACCTACACTTGGATATCGTCTCGAGTTTGATCCACACTTTTCGAATGATTAGCATATACATAAACGCGTAAATCAAAGCACTCATATACTCCTAAGAACGAGACAACAATATATATACACAATTTCTCATCTATTCATGAGAAGAAACATAATAATGCTAGGCATAAGATATTCAAATAAATCTCATAACCCTTACCTTTTTTTTTTTTTTTACACTTTTTCTGATTAACCCTCAAATAAAATAACAATTTATGGAGTCATGGTGGAGTGTTCGAAATTTATTTATAGGTTCTAAGTTTATTTTAATTTCATATATCCATCTTATTAAAACCATAAAATAAATACATATAAATATCCTAAATCTTACATACACAAGTAATCAAAATAATTAAAATAAATCCATCATCTTCATGTAAATACAATATCAAATCAACATCTAATAAATAAAAATAAATAAATATAACAATAAAATAAACACAAATCAAGACAAGTGAATTTCACACTCACAATATTTTTTTCAAAATCAAAAAATCACTTAAAAAATTAATAAAACTACTAAAATAAAATCCTAAACCTTTCTTTTTTTTCCTCTCTCCCGTCTCTCTTTCTCTCTCGGCTTTCTCTCCCCCTCCTCGGCTGTCACGCACAGGCACAGCCGTCTCTTTCATTTTTTTTTTTTCTCTCTTTTCTTTCAATCTCCCTCTCCCGTGGCTGCTGCTCCTAGGAAATTCTTTCATACACCCTTTGGTGATAAAACTTAGGTTTAGTGTATTTTGCCTAATTTACTATTATATTTATATTTTACTGTATAAATACAATATATATATATGACTTTGATTGAGCCCCCACTCTTTTCCCACCCTCACCACCTCCACACACACGTGGGGTTGGTGATTTGATAATAAAAAATAAAAAAAAATTGACCAATCAGCACCCACTAGGGGTGCTGGGGTCTCCCCACTTGGGGTCCCTGTCTTTTTCCTATATATATATAAACTAGCCTATCACCCGTGCTATGCACGGAATAATTATAGATATTTATATTTGTTTTAGATTTTTTTTAATATATAAATTATGTTTTTTAAGATTTTTTATAAAAATAATTTAACAATCTTATCACTAACCATAGTGTATAGGAGAAGTTGAAAATGGTACTGCAATAACTATACACGGATTATATCTATAATTATTTGTATTAGGGAATTTTAAATGGTGATCTGGAGATTTTGACCAAATCAATAAATGCAATCATGTGGAAAGACATGTGGATTGAAAAAAGTTAATAAATGTTGATCAGGGGATGTTGACCAAATCAATAAACGCTGAGTTTTTTTTTTCTAAAATAAAAAATAAAAAATTTAGAAAATTCAGATTGGAATATTGAAACTCCCACAGGCCTTGGGAGTTAAAAACCCCCTTTTATTTAATATATAGTATAGAAGTATAGATAAATTATTTAGAGCCATTGAATAAACTATAATCACATTTTTCTTTTCGTGAGTTAACTTCAATCATATTAAAAAAATCAAATTATAAACAAAATGAGATAACTTCAATCATACAAATCACAATTTTTTTAATGCTATCTAACTACAATAACATTTTTCTCATAATAAAAAAATAATTGAAAAAAATAACCATTAAAATAGTAAATAAAAAAGATTATTTAGAACCATTGAACAAACTAAAATCACATTTTTCTTTTTGTGAGTGTTTATGTTTGTCTAACTTCAATCATATTAAAAAATAAAAATATAAACAAAAGGAGATAACTTCAATCATACAAATCATAATTTTTTTAATACTATCTAATTATCATCAATAATTAAAAAAAATCAATCACAAATTAAGTCAATTGATAATTAAAAAACACAATAATCTATTTTTTAAAAAACATAGTGAGTTAAAAAGATCAATGACAATTTTTTTTGAGGTCAAAATACAATCTAATCATCATCAATAATTGATACATTATGTGACCCTAATGAGTACAATCCATTTTGTTTTTTAAAAAACACAGTAAATTAAAAATCAAATCACAAATTAAGTGAATTGATAGATAAAAAAACACAATAATTTTTTTTTCAAAAAACACAGTGAGTTAAAAAAATCAATTACAATTTTTTTTTTCAAAATACAATCTAATCATTATCAATAATTGGTACTTTAAAAAATCAAATCAAAAAAAAATCAAATCAAATCACAAATATTTTTATGCTATCAACTACAATCATATTTTTTCGTCAATAATTGTAAGGAAAAACCATTAAAACAGTAAATAAAAGATTAAATCATATTAAAAAAAGAATCATTGAACAAACTACAATCACATCACATTTTTTCCATAATAAAAAAAATAAATGAATGAAAAAAAGAACCATTGACCAACTATAATCACATTAAAAAAAAAGAACCATTGAACTAACTACAATCACATTTTTTTCTTTGTGAGTGTTTATGTTTATCTAATTTCAATCATATTAAAAATAAAATTAAAATAGTAAATAAAAAGATTAAAAAACATTGAACTAATTATAACAATCATATTAAAAAAAAGAGCCATTGAACAAACTGCAATCACATCACATTACAATCACATTTTTTTCTTTGTGAGTGTTTATGTTTATTTAACTTCAATCATATTAAAAATAAATTTAAAATTCTAAATAAAAAGATTAAATAACATTAAAAAAAATATTAAACTAACTACAACAATCATATTAAAAAAAGAGCCATTGAATAAACTGCAATCACATCACATTTTTCCCATAATAAAATAAATAAATGAAAAAAAAGAACTATTAGACTAACTACAATCACATTAAAAAAAAAAAAAAGAATCATTCAACTAATTATAATCACATTTTTCTGTTTATGAGGGTTTATATTTATCTAACTTCAATCATATTAAAAAATCAAAAATAAAATTAAAATAGTAAATAAAAAGATTAAATAACAATCTGTGCATCTCACATGCCATCT
>NW_021025866.1:1872623-1885446 GCF_004153795.1 Camellia sinensis
TAAAAGATACCCCTGAACAGTAATTCCCCATTAAGTTATATCAAATCAAATTTTCAATCTAAAATTTTGAATAAATTTGATAGGGGAAAAAAAAAAAAAGAGTGAAAAATGCTACCACTAGGAGTTAGAAACTTGAATGGCCGGCTCATACCAGTGAAATACGTTTGGGAAATTCTTTGATGTAAACATAAAAGGGTAATTTACAAATACCCTTCCTCAAATTTGTTTAAAGTACAAATTATTTTCAGTAGTTTAGAAAATTATAAATACTCATTTGTTAGAATTTTTTATTTAACAGAATTAATAAAAAATAAAATTCTTTTTTTTGATTAGCAATAAAAAAATAAAATTCATAATTATTTTCTTATACAATAATAAAATTGCATAACTTATTAATTGAAATATATTTCTAACATAATTAAAACTGTTAATTTTTTTTTTTTTGAACGACAGTAAAATCCATTAAGGATAAGTCAAACGGCACTTACAATGGATTTCATGCCTACACAAATAGAACTTACTCTAAACAAAGGAAACGTGAGTAAAGAGACATACAAGCAAAGTCAAAATAGTATCAAAGACATGATCATATAAGATCCTAACCCATATTGTAACGCGTAAACAATCATAAGAAATCAACACTAAGGCTAGTCAGAGATATCATAAAAGCTTCCACTCCAGATACAGTAGATACCAAAATCACACCCATGAAGCCAAGACAAGCATAAATACAAAATATACGTAGAAAAAAAAAAACTCAAAAAACAAACCAAAATATAGGTCTGTAGGAGAAGAAATTAGATCTAGTGGAAGATTGGCCACGGCGTGGTGGTGGTGGTGTCAGCAGCGAGAAGCGGCAACGAGCGGCAGATCCGATTGTGGTGTGGTGGTAACAGGGGAGAAACGGTGAGAGGCAACTGATCTAGCTTCGGCTAGGAGAGGAAAAGAGGATAAAACTCAAAAACTTCCACCCTGGGGAAGAAACACCTCATAAGGAAGGAGAGAGTGGGAAGAATCACTTTGTTTGGTTTTTATTTTTTAAAAACACTTTTTCGAAAATTCTATTTTATTATTTTTCGTATTTTTTTTGTTTTTACTATTTTTTAATATTTTAAACATTTTATTTTTATTTTTAGACACATCTAACATAAATATACTTAAAAAGTATAATTTATGTGAAAAAATCTTTAAAAATTCACAAAATACTAAAAATACAAAAAAAATGAAAATTCAATATATTTCTTTTTGTATTTTTGTGTATTTATTAATTTTTTAAAATATTTTTTCACAAATATTTTATTTTTTAGATATATCTAAGTAAAGTATATTTAAAAAAGTAAAAAAAATACTTAAAATTTTAAAAATATTCACTAAAAACAAAATATACAAAAAATAAAAAACTTAATTTAAAAAATTGAAACCAAATAAACTGAATAATCTCTCGCTATAAGAGCAATCTCACTCAACAACTCTAGGCCCCGTTTGTTTGGGGTCATGGGAAGAGGATTATGTTTGATAGTGAGGAGGGAATTGAGAATGTGGTGTTTGTTTTGAGAGATAGGGAGGTGACTAGTAATCCCTTAGTATAAGCAAGGAGAAGGAAGGGGGATTGGTAAGGAAGAGGTAGAGATGGTGTTAGAAAAATAGTGAGGGGATTAGAATTTTTTTTTTTTTATATATTGGGATTTTTTTTAAATATAATGTTTGTTTTTTTATATTTTTTTATTTGTTTTATTATTTTATATAAAAATAATTTAACAATTTCTCACTATTAATCTCCTCACTGTCAATCCCCTCACTAACAATCCCCTCACTATTAATCCCCTTCATTCTATCTCTGAAAACAAACGGGACTAAGGTTTATGACATGTGAGGACTTGATCAGTTGTGGAGACGTGCACTGTGTATAACGTAGGATATAAAAATAGAAATTTGTTATTTATCACTGAAACTTTTCATCTTCTATGCTCCTACAAGTATCTAGGCAACAAATGTCATGTGTATATGTAGGGCATTTAAAAAATAATCAACTTGTTTTGTCCTATATTTTTAAAAATAATTTAAAAAAAATTCTACTTTCTTGTTTTTTATTTTTTTATTTTTTTTACTAATTTTTTTTAATATTTTAAGTAATTTTTTTAAAATTTTTAAACACATTTAACATAAATACACATAAAAAAGTATAATTTTTGTGAAAAAATCTTTTAAAAATTCAATAAATACGAAAATTTAGTATGTTTTTCGTATTTTTATGTATTTGTTAATTTTTTAAAATATTTTTTCACAATTTTTTTACTTTTTAGATACATCTAAGTAAGGTACATCTAAAAAAGTAAAAAAAAATGTTTAAAATTTTAAAAATATTCACTAAAAACAAAAAAAAATACGAAAAATAAAAAATTCAATTTTCAAAAACTTAATCCAAAAAACTAAAACCAAACACACTGCCACTATCATGCCACATTGGACACTATGTAGGTGGTGGAAAATACAGTGAAATATTTTGATGACATATAATATAGCATTTATAAAAGTATTTAAAAATAATAATATTTAGTTTGATCAATTCAGTGCAAATTGGTCTCCAATTTCTGAGAACTGGGACCAAATTGGAATTTTAATTTTTTTAAAGTTTCAAAATTGATCAAACCGAACCATATTAAAAAATTGACCAAAATCGACCAATGTCATTCGATTTTGTTGATTGATTTGGTTTTTCTGATTTTATTTACATCCCTACCACACATAAGCAAGTTACGATTTACAACTATAGAAGAACATCCCTTTCAGTCCAGGTGTGTATCCAAGCGTGATATCTTTCTAAACTTAAATCTTACTATATTGGAATATGCATCCAAACGTTGAGATATGGGGACACATCTACATATATAATGCATATTGTATAATATTATTAGATAAGATGTCATACATTTAGAAATATATTTCAAATTAAATAAGATCTAGAAAAAAATATGGACTTATCGGTCTTATTCATGTAAGAAAGTAGAAATATCTCTTTACTAGTAAATGTGAGTGTCTAAATTGGATATGGATGTCTATGGATGTCGCACACAAATTCCACAAATTTTACCCGTCATATCTGGCGGACACGCAAGTACAATATGGCAAGTAGCAGAGCCCATGTAACACAATATTATAGGTAGCCTTATTGTAAGTTTCCTAAAACTGTCCTGCATTACTATGCCATCATCCTACATTAGGATACGATATTACAGACTACTGTTCTGATTTGAAACCTAAGCAATTTTCTTCCAATTAGCCTAAGGTTAAAGCACACGCTTAATAAGCTCAAAAGAGAAAGAGGCCCACTGAAAAAGCATGCAACAACATTTCATACTCACCAAGATTTTCAGTGTGATTCAATGTGATGTAGCACCAAAAAAGAAAGAAGGAAGAAGTGTTGTTTAAATTCTGTAATTAAATAAAATAGACATACAGGTTCATTCGAAACGAAATTGATTTACAAGAAATGAAATTATGGGATTATAAGATATAACTTAACGAATAGAAATACATAAAAGAAAAATAAGGACAGAAATGCAAACCGAAACCTATGTGATACCTCAGTCTTCTTAAAACAGATTACCCGCCTCACCGTGGGTGCTGCCTCAACCAATGGTTGGAACCTACTTTAATTTCACATTCAAGTCACCATAAAACCATTTTGTCCAACAAAAATAACTAAGAATGAGGTAAAACAAGGAACTAAACCCAAATCATATCTCAATAATCAATACTCAAAACGTAAAATCATAGTTTTGTTTCTAAACTATTACATGAAGCCATATATACAGGCAAACCAAATTAAACAAGCAATCCAATGAGGAAACAAAATCCTAATCACTATGTTTGGTTATCATTTTTTAAAAACACTTTTTAAAAAATTTTATTTTATTATTTTCCGTATTTTTTTGTTTTTACTGATTTTTTTTTAATATTTTGAGCAATTATTTTAATTTTTAGACATACCTAACATAAATATACCTAAAAAGTAAAAAAAATTGAAAAAAATCTTTTAAAAATTCACTAAATACCAAAAATACAAAAAAAATACGAGAATTCAGTACATTTTTTATATTTTTATGGATTTATTAATTTTTAAAAATATTTTTTCACAAATTTTTTACTTTTTAGATACATCTAAGTAAGGTGCATCTAAAAAAGTAAAAAAAAATTTAAAAATTTTAAAAATATTCACTAAAAACAAAAAAATACGTAAATTAAAAAACTCAATTTTCAAAAAACATAATTCAAAAAACTCAAACCAAACACACTGAATATAAGTCTAATTCGTAATACAACTTAATAAATACAAAATAGTGTCAATAAATAAATCATGAATCCCTAATTATAAATTATTTTTTATCCAACGCCTTTTTGTTCCCGTTGCAATGTTCCTAGAAAGTGGATCACTTCAATATGTAAAACATGAATGGGAAGTTGTACAGCAAATACTTTAGAATGTCGTACACAAGATGTATGCTTATATGAATTAAAAAGGTTGAATATATTGAGGTATTTCAACATACAAAAGCATTTTTTGATATAAATTAGAAGCTGGATGAAACATAACATTATTAAAATAAATAAATAGCAGTGCAACCACAGTAAGTTGAAGCTTTGATGTGTTACAGTTCTTTCCTTTTTCTCCTATTGACAATATATGTTATCCTCAAACAGTTGTTCATCATATCTAGCTAGTGATTCCTCCACTAAAGAAACTGAGGCCCCATTTGTTTGGGCACCATCACAGTCCGGAGTGGGCTGTAGCTCATGTTTGTTTTGTTTGTGCCCTCCGGATTGGGATTGGTAGTCCGTTCGGACTAGGATGGGTCTTGGGCAAACGGATTGATAGTCCGGGCGAAGAGGTGGTATTACAAAAATAATCTGTCGGCTTTGTGAGTTGCCGGACGTCCGATCGGTCAACTCGCCGATCAACCAGTCAACTGAATTTTTTTATTTTATTTTTTTTACTTGTTGGGCATTTTTTTTTAAACATTAATGTTTAATGTTTTTGTATTTTTTGTTAAGTAAAAATCATAATTTTATTTGGTTTATTATTTGATACTTATTTTATATAAAAATAATTTAACAATTCCCTCACTATCAATTCCCTCACTAACAAAACAAGCACAATTTTACTAATCTCCTCACTATGAAAACAAACACAATTTTACTAATCCCTTCACTATTAATCCCCCATTATGAATCTCCTCCATTCTACCTCTAAAAACAAAAGAGTCTTGAGGGAAGTGGGGGGAATCTTTTGGACCTCTAAATTTTGTGAATTGTGGCAAAAGTGCAACAAATTTCAAGGCATCCATTCGGAAGTATAACTTGGTAGGTATTTAGGGGAGAAATTCTTTCAGTTTCAGATTTTGAAGCCTGATTCTTATATTTTACAATTTCACGAATGTTCTTCTAGTATATTTTCTTTTGTTCATATAATACATTTGTGAGGTTAAAGAACTGAGATTCATGGTAGATTTAGACATCTTGAGCCATGACCATTAAAAAAATGAATCTGAATTGATTGTTAAAAACTCAGAACAATCAATGGAAATGAGGAATTACTTCTCATCTATCTAACAAAGGACACATGCACCCATTCTACTCCTTTTGATGCCACCCTTAAATTGATTGACCCTCTACCTATTAGGGACATTGATGTAAAAATCTGAGGAAACATCTTGCTGCATTATCCTCAAATTTTTCAATCTCCTTTTCCTTTACAAATTACAATTGTCTTGAGCAAAAAGTTGTCTCGTGTTCTCTCTAACACGCAACAGCAATAAGAGAAAGAGTAAAATGCCAGAAACACATGCAACACATGCATCATGGTTTCAAGTATTGGCATCAGACTTTATACAGCTGAGCATCAATTATATGAAAAGATATGCCTATTATTTATAAATTATTAGGCTAAGATTTTACTATTGAATCTCTCATCAATTTATATGAGAAGATTTCATAATCTCACAAAAATATGCTTAAAAAAAATAGCAGCATTTCATTATATAAAACAACAGTTTTTATGCATAGTGATGTGGTAAAGTCAACTACTTATACATGCTTTTGTTGGGTGCTTTATAGATCACAAATACCACCATTAACTCATTCATTGCCTTCCCTCAATTATTTTATAAATTTTCAGTATAAAATTAGTTATAAATAATTACTTTGAAGGACCACAATTTTGGTGAACATAAATGGTTTCAAAAGGTGTCAGCTAATTCTGCATTTTGTCTTCATAGAGGGATCTCAAAGAATCAAACAGAAAAAGGTCCCCCCCAAAAAAAAGGTTGTCATAACAAAGAAATGAGTTTGCTTCAGGGAGTTTGCTTCAAGGATGTGCCAAAAAAAACGTTGTTGATGTTAATCAACCGGAAGTTTTAGGCCAAGAACACTCCAATAATGAAATTAAATGTATTATAAGAGAGAAACAAAAATAACTTGAGTGTATAGTGTGCGACAGAAATGAGGCACATGTCTCTTCGGAGGAGTTGCTTTTCTTTTAGGCCACGTTTGTTTGACAGATTAGGTTGGATTAGGTTGGAAGAGATTGTTAGTGAGGGAGTGGTTAGTGAAGAAATTGTTAATGTGGGAATTAAGTAAATGTGTGTTTATTTTGATGATAATGGGAGTGATGATTAGTGATGGGATTGTTAAATTATTTTTATATAAAATAAAAATACATATATTTCTATATTAAAAAAAACTCTAAAACAGATATAATTTTTTTTATACAAATAACAGGTTGCGTTTGGGTAAATAAAAATTAAAATTAAAATTAATAAAATAGCACTTAATCTCCTCACTATTTTTTCAATCCCATACCTTCTCGAGCTTTGTTAATCTGGTTATCTAGGGGGATTGTCAATCCGGCTGGACTAATAATCCACTCATAAAATTTCCCAACCAATTATTCTTTCACAGGTCTAATCTCACTATCACTCCAATCCTAATACTCATGGGGCATAACAAACATGGCCTTATAGTGATGGTGATTTTTTGTCCTAAATATTTGTTTGGTGGGCCTCTTGATTGGGTGTGGCCCATTGTTCAAACTTGTTTAGATTGGATCTGAGTGGGCAAATTTTGTTCCCCACAATTTTATTCCTAAAAAATAAAAGAAATATCAATCTCGGCATGTTCTGGTGCCCTAGCATGAGAATTCCCAATTAGATAAATCCATACTTGTACACATACATGCACCATCCTTAATATTAAGAAGCTTGAAGTGTTAATAGTTCCAATATCAGTACAAACTATGATGACACATGACTATTACACAAGATTGAAAATGAAGAGTGAAATTTGGTGTTTGGATGACCTCCAAAACTGAAACATATTGTTTTGAACCAATCGTCTATAACATAAAGTGCTTAACTTTGGTTAGAATAAAAAAACAATATCAATTCTCTTTTCCTAGTGATGGAACACAATCCGAAACCGTGAACCTACCCAATTATATTAATTTAAAATTTATTCAAGTTATAAATGGATTTAAGTAGGGTCGGACATAAATATCAGTTTAAAAGGGTTTCACCACCACCTCTGTTGTCACCTCCATCACTATTATTGTTGTTGTCACTTCACTATAACTACCATCTCTACTATCTATCTATTGGGAAAAAGAATAATAAAGTAAAGAAAAATGCTAAAAATCTTTAAAAAATTATTAAAATTTCTATCAAATGTTTCACATGGGTATCACACCGGCCCTAGGGGTAGGTGACTAAGGCTACCTTGGGTGAATTGAGATCCTCTCCTTGGGCTCTCTCCTTGTCTCCCTACATGCAACGGTGAAGAAGCACCTTGAGTTGATCCAATAGTTCAGATTTGGCTATTTAAAAATAAAAATAAAATAAAACAAATTCAAATTTGCCTTTCCCACCCAAATCTAAACCGTTGGATCAGCTCATGATACATCTTTACCATTGCAAGTAGAGAGACAATGAGAGAATCCAAGGAGAGGATCTCAACTCGCCTTGGGTCCTCAATTTTTTTTTTTTTTTTTTTTTTAATCTTGTTATCCACATTTAAGACAATTTAGTTTCAATAGATTTTTCATATTGGAGCAGACTAGCTTAATTGTAAATCAAGTCTATATCACTGCTTGTACAGATACTTTTCAGTCAATATATGTATATGCATTTTCAGGCCTATTTTGCAATGGTCATGCGCATTGAGATTGTATTTTCTTTTTTTTTTTTTTGGATACACATGACATGATGTCAATGTTCACATCACAGAATGATCGTACACTTTCTTCTATTTTAAACCATACTACATGGATGTGAATATTGCTTAAAGTGTTCATGTAACACAATATGACAGGTGTGATTATGATATTTCTTAACACAAGTCAATATTCACATCTAACAATTTGATGATGTGAATATTCACATCATAACTTCTGATTATGCGAATGGCAACAATGATGTCATGAATATTCACATCTTATGAGTGGATGATGCAAATGGTTACATTGATGTTAACTTCTGATTATGCGAATGGCAACAATGATGTCATGAATATTCACATCTTATGAGTTGATGATGCGAATGGTTACATTGATGTAAACATTGCTGTGTTTCACATCATGTGAATTTAGAGTAGTGCACACTGATGTGAATGGTTACATTGATGTAAACAGTAACAACAATGTGAACATTCCCACCACAGAAATGTTAGAAAGTTGAACAATGTGAACATTCACATAATGTGAATGTTAACAGCATGCATTCATCCAAAACACAACCAACATAAATGTCAGATTGGTACCTTAAAAAAGTAAAAATAAAACACAAATCAAACACTAATGCATTATTATGTTTGCCAACGCAACGTAATCTTATTGCCACCCAATGTTTCCCAACACAACACAATCTTATTTGAAAAATGAATATAAGAATCCAATGTAAAATACAATGTTGAAATGAAAAAAGGTATATCTTATATCGGCTCCGTACATGATTTTCGATTATGGTTCCCCAACTTATCACATCTCTCACACCTTATTTGCTTCAATTTCTCACCCCTTGATGGGATCCTATTCTTCTTCGGCCTTCCGGGTGGTCTTTTCACGGTAGGCGAGTATATAGTAAAGTCCGTGGGATCAAAAGGCGGCTTCTCCACCGATGGTATAGGGAATATGGCTCCCGAATAGGCTGCACGATACGTCTCTACATGAAAGTAATGTTCTACACAATCATTGAGATTGTAACGGCTCTTCTGAATGGCAATAACAGCATGGTCACACGGGAATCTGTTGATTTGCCATTTGAAGCATGAACATGTACGCCTCGCAACATCAACTGTAACCGATGGTATCGAATGAACTTCAAACACATCCTCGTTGGCTTTGCTAACTTGCCAAGACTTGCTGTCATTGAACGAATCCATAAGCCTTGTTTCGAATGTCGGATAAATAATCTCATTCCATTTGTTTGCTTGGTCACGCCGTGCAGACATTTGCCGCATCAACTGAGTACGAATTTTGTCCACCATTTGAGTGATAGGAAGATTACGTGCTTCTTTAATACAGTTATTAAATGACTCCGCTGCATTGGATGTCATCTCCCCATAACGCATGCCCCTGCACAGTATATCACAAACATTGTACAATACGGAATTTAACAGGCCTGACCATTAATGTTGACAGATGTGAACGTTCACAGTACTGCCATTAGTATACACTGATGTGAACATTCACATCAGGGTATAATAATGTGAATGTTCACATCTGCTACCAGGTTTTAATAATGTGAATGTTCACATTACATGGTTATTACGTTCTCAACTTAAATGATAGACAGATGTGAATGTTAACAACAACAACAAAATATGACACGTGTCAACATTCAAATCTGTAATACATTGCATGACTATTTGACAAATTAACAGATGTGAACATGACATCAGTCATCATTAGCAGATGTGAACATTCACATCATTTACATTGAAGATGAAACACAATTCGAAGATTGTCACCATTATAAACTGAAAATTCACATCACTACCATTCTAAACTTAAAAAATGGAACACCTTAGGAATCTATTATTACCTGAAGTATGAATTTGCCCAGTGCTCAGGTGCCAAGTCCTTGAAAAAATTATGTGCTCGTTGTTTACCCTCCTCTTTTAATTTTGCAAGCTTTTCATGGAACCCTACCACAGTTGGCTCATAAGCACAATCACCCAAACTACTTACTAGGTGATCCCTGAAGCCATTATCAATTCCTTTCATCCGGTCTCTTAAATTGCTCTTCAAGTGTTGTAAGCAATAACCGTGATGAGCCGATGGGAACACCTTCGGCATAGCTTCTAACAGGCCAAGATTACGATCCGAAATAAAAGTAATATGGCGCTTCCCATCAACAACCTTCCCAAGTTCATGCAAGAACCACGACCAATTAGCCATGGTCTCCGAATCAACAATTGCAAATGCAACAGGAAACAGACCTACAACACAACACCAATACACAACTGTTCACAATATTCCAAAGTGAATAGAAAAACAGTATAAACGAAACAGGTCATGTGAATGTTCATATGTACATTGCCCTCTTTACAATTTCTATTTTCGGATTCAGGTTCGTAAACATCAACGATGTGAACATTCACATTAACGACCATTAATAATTCATTATTGATTGTTGAGTCACTGAAAATGTTAACATTCACAGTACTGTTCATTAATAGATCAACTAACATTAGTATACACTGATGTCAACATTCACATAAGAGTGTAATAAGTCTGATGTGAACATTCACATCAGGGTATAATAATGTGAATGTTCACATCTGCTACCAGGTTATAATAATGTGAATGTTCACATCTGCTACCAGGTTATAATAATGTGAATGTTCACATCTGCTACCAGGTTATAATAATGTGAATGTTCACATCTGCTACCAGGTTATAATAATGTGAATGTTCACATCTGCTACCAGGTTATAATAATGTGAATGTTCACATCTGCTACCAGGTTATAATAATGTGAATGTTCACATCTGCTACCAGGTTATAATAATGTGAATGTTCACATCTGCTACCAGGTTATAATAATGTGAATGTTCACATCTGCTACCAGGTTATAATAATGTGAATGTTCACATCTGCTACCAGGTTATAATAATGTGAATGTTCACATCTGCTACCAGGTTATAATAATGTGAATGTTCACATCTGCTACCAGGTTATAATAATGTGAATGTTCACATCTGCTACCAGGTTATAATAATGTGAATGTTCACATCTGCTACCAGGTTATAATAATGTGAATGTTCACATCTGCTACCAGGTTATAATAATGTGAATGTTCACATCTGCTACCAGGTTATAATAATGTGAATGTTCACATCTGCTACCAGGTTATAATAATGTGAATGTTCACATCTGCTACCAGGTTATAATAATGTGAATGTTCACATCTGCTACCAGGTTATAATAATGTGAATGTTCACATCTGCTACCAGGTTATAATAATGTGAATGTTCACATCTGCTACCAGGTTATAATAATGTGAATGTTCACATCTGCTACCAGGTTATAATAATGTGAATGTTCACATCTGCTACCAGGTTATAATAATGTGAATGTTCACATCTGCTACCAGGTTATAATAATGTGAATGTTCACATCTGCTACCAGGTTATAATAATGTGAATGTTCACATCTGCTACCAGGTTATAATAATGTGAATGTTCACATCTGCTACCAGGTTATAATAATGTGAATGTTCACATCTGCTACCAGGTTATAATAATGTGAATGTTCACATCTGCTACCAGGTTATAATAATGTGAATGTTCACATCTGCTACCAGGTTATAATAATGTGAATGTTCACATCTGCTACCAGGTTATAATAATGTGAATGTTCACATCTGCTACCAGGTTATAATAATGTGAATGTTCACATTACATGGTTATTACGTTCTCAACTTAAATGATAGACAGAGGAAATAAACAGGCTGCAACAACAACAACCACAGTCAGCAGCGGCTTCCGCATCTTATGCACCTCCTACGGGTATCCCAGCACTCGGAGCCGCTGCCCATGTTGAGAATTAGGGCAATCTGGTAAGACCGATCCCACCACAAGCCTCCAAAGCACCTGTGTATTAGACCGAGACTCCATTTGAGTTTGAGGTTGACCCGATTGTGCTTAAAGTCAACAAACTGGAGAAGCTCTTCAAGAGAGCGCAGGGTGTGAACTCTATCCCTGACATAGAAGACGGGTATACCGACTCTGCAGTGACATTGCCAGACTGGTTCAAAATGCCACACATCGATCACTTCGATGGCTCTGGAGACCCCATAGTTCATCTTTGGTTGTTTTCAGACATTCTGCGGCCAATGGGCCTGACCAGGTTGCAGAAGCTCTCACTCTTTGGCCAGACCATGGCCATCTTTTGTGCCGACCTGCCACTTATTTGCTACTTTTTTGGCTGATCGGCCATCTTTTGTGCCGATATGCCACTTATCTGCTACTTTTTTGGCCGATCGGCCAACAAAATTTGCTTTTTAGGCCCAACTTCAAATGTGCATAACTCCTTCATATGAACCCCTTTTTAGGTCATTCTTGTGTCCAAAATGAAGCCCAGAAGTAATATTTTCAATGGTGGAAGTCTTGCATCAAAATTCCAAGTGTGCAAAAAGTTATGCCCCTTTTAGTGAAGACTGCTCAGTTTCGGTCCAACCGGAATGATGCCCAACTTCAACCAATCATATCTCCCCCATCCGGACTCAGCTTTAGGAGATTCTTAAGTGAAAAATGAAGCCCCAGAAGTAAG
>NW_021025866.1:1892311-1946008 GCF_004153795.1 Camellia sinensis
TTTTAGTTTTAGATTTTTTGATTTAATGGATTGGTTTACTAATGATATGAAAGTTATCGCCATATTTGACTTTTGAAAAAATAGAAATTAATTTAACAAAAATAAATATTAAAAAAATTATTTCTACCTACCCTGCCAAAAGATAAAATTATATAAAAATAATGTGTTTCTAATTTTTTTCACCAATTTAATTTTTAATTTCTTAGAAAAAAATTTCTAAAAATAGATTCTGATAACCAAACCAAATAGAATTTTATAATAAAAAAAGTTCCAGCATTATTTATTAAAAAAAAATAGCTTTATATTTCAAAGAACATATAAGTTAACCAACACAAAATAAGTTGTATGATGATTTTACCCTTCAAATAGAGTAACAATATTTTCAATTGTCCTTATTTGGAATGGAATTCAAAATTCAATGTCAAATGTATCACAATTGAAAGGTTATGGATCAAAGTGACACAAGTTTCAAACTATAGGCGGTTAGTAGAATTCACCCTAATTATAATAATACCGACTTCCAAACGTTTTGTAACGAGTTGAAGAAAAATTAGTGTAATTATTTCAAAAATATGTAACTAGCAACTTCTTGAAAAAGAATAGGAAGCAACAGAAAAGAAGAGATCGAGCTAGCAACACCGTGGTTTTGGGAGGATTCACAGGTCTAGCTAGAAGAATGAGGCAAAAATGGGCAGGTTCAAGCAAGGCATCTCACAAAGGAGTTGTGATTAGACCAGCACAACAAATTTGGAGTTTAAAGACGAAACAAATTTATTCCAAAATGTACACATTTTGTCATCCAAACTAATTATGAGATAATCCTGTGGTTATTGTTGTCTAAATAACATAATTTAAAAAAAAAATAATTTTCTCAATAGGCCCTACTATATAAACAGTTTAAACTAGGAGAAATTATAATTTAGTGCATGTTTTCAAAATAAATTTAAAATTAATGGTAAGATTTATCAACTTTAACAATTCAAACTATAAATTTTTCTATCACTTTGTAATTTTTTTCAGTCTTACAAGTGATTCGAAATTTTCCTTTTAAATTATCAAGTGAGCCGTGAGAGCCCCAAAACACCTCGAGTTGAATCATCTCCCCTTATTAAAAAGGGGAAATTACAGTTCGAGTTGAATCATCTCCCCTTGGTGTTGTTAGACAAACGGAGTTAACAAAAAATAATATTTTATATTTTTACTTGACTTTTTTTAGAGTTTGAAAACAACACAATTAATCTAATATTTTGACATATGGTCTGGTTCATGCATGGCGATTTGGTGGTAGCCTCTGTATGCATCCAGAAAGCTAAGTTGGTTGTGCCCTGCCGTCAGGTCCACTAGTTGATCTATCCTTGGTAGAGGAAAGCTATCTTTTGGGCAGGCCTTGTTGACTGTTTTGTAGTCGACGCAGACTTGCCATTTGCCATTTTTCTTTGGCACTACAACTGTGTTAGAGATCCATCTTGGGTAGTGCACTTCTCTAATTGCTCCTGCCTCCAGCAGGTTGCCTACTTCTTCTGCCACTATTTCGGCGTGGTGGAGTGCCGATCTGCGTGTGTGTTGAATGACTGGTCTGGCGGATGGATGGACATTGAGTTGGTGACTGATGAAGTTTGGATCAATGCCTGGCATGTTGTAGGGTGTCCAGGCGAACACTTCGATGTTAGAGGTCAAGAATTCCAAGACCTCTAATCTCTCAGTGCTGGACAACGATGAGCCAAGCAAGAAGAACTTATCCGGGTTCTTCTCATCTATTTTTACCTCCACCAAGTTCTCCACCGCTTTCTGATCAGCCTCTTTACCGACGTCCGCGAATAGTTCATTACTTTCTGGTTCTTCCATCAAATGAACGTATCCTTTGGCAGCGCGGCTGCCATTTATCGTAGCGAAACATTGTTTTGACATGATCTGATCTCCATAGACTTCCTCAATTATACCGGTGTCGTTGGGGAACCGCATTACCTGATGGTATGATGACGCCACCGAGCGCATGGCGTGCAGCCATGTTTTGCCCAAGATGATGTTGTAAGTGGAGGGGACCTTTAATACCCAGAACTCCATTTGTTTTGTTACGCTTCTTACTCTGACCGGAAGAATTATTTTGCCGACGGGCCATTCCGGCATGGAGTTGAATCCAATTAGGGGAGAAACTGCAGGTGCCAAGTCTTTGTCTTGTAGCTTCAGTTGTTTAAATGTGTCGTAGTACATGATTTCACATGAACTACCCTGGTCAATCAGAATCCGCTTGACGTCAAAATCCTTGACTCGGAGAGTGACGACTAGGGCATCATTGTGAGGACAGTATATTCGATCCAAGTCTTTATCCGAAAAAGACATTACATTTGTCGCCTCGGTTTTTCCCTTCTTGATGGCAGGTTGGGCACTTAGCACCTCTCTAAAGTGCTCAGCCTTTTTAATTGATCCCCTGAGCTCGCATACACGCTCAGGCTCAAAGACTCCATGTATTACATTAATAATGCCTTGAGGCGGGGCGTCAATTGGCATTCTGTGGGGGTTATTGTGATCTTGGGGGGCTGGTTGCGTTCCTCCTTCGATGTACTTATCCAAGTGGCCTGCTGCCACTAATTCCTTTAAGTGTTGTCTCAATGGTGTGCAATTCTCAGTGCGGTGCCCTTTTTCTTTGTGGAAGGTGCACCGTGATCTCTCGTCATAGTCCTTCTGAGTTTCTCCTAGCTTGGCTGGCCACTTGACGAAAGGCTCGTCTCTTATCTCACTTAGAATCCGATATATCGGTTTCTTGAACACGGTGGTTATGGCAGTGCGGATTCTCAACCATCTTTTATCGGGGTCTTCTCCGTTATCTCATCTGCCACGTCCGTTTCTGTTACTTCGATCTACCGTGTTGACCTTGGCTGAGGTTTTCTTTTCTAGTATTGCGGTCGCACTAGATTTTGCTTTGGCACGTGCGCCATCCTCTTCTACCCTGATGTGCTGATGCACTCTTTCCATCAGGGCTTCCATAGTGAGGGGTGGCGTCATGGTAATCGAGTCCCTTAGTCTGTTCCCAACTGGAAGGCCTCTTTTATATTGTGCAATGGCGAGATTGGTGGGGCAGTCCCCTATCTGATTGAATGTTTCCCAATAGCGACTGTTGTAAGATCTGAGGGTCTCTTTTTCACCCATGTCGATGGAGAGAAGCTGGTCGATCTCCACCGGGGTTTTAGTGTTCGTTCGGAACCTTGTTACGAAGGCTTCTGCCAATTGTGCCCAAGAGGCTATGCTGCCTTCTGGTAGTTTCTCGAACCAAGTCAAGCCTAGGTCGCCAAGACTTGATGGGAAGAGTATGCACATCAAGGCCTCGTTTCGCCTGTATACAGCCATGACTTGGCGAAAGTGGCGAAAGTGCGAGTACGGGTCCGTCTTCCCTTCATATGTGGTGAATTTCGACTGAAGGAAGCCTGATGGTAGGGGCGCGTTTTCGATCGTTGGAACAAATGGCGAAGTCTGTAGTCGTGCCAATGCTTTGTCCGTCGGTTCATAGGCAGGGCGCGGTACTGGCATTCCAACCTCGACGCTTCCATGCATCCGAGGAGCCAACCGCTGCAAGGCTGAAACTCTATGTGGATCCCTTGCCCTGGCATCCTCCTTGCATTGTGCTTTCTCTTCAAGCACGGTTCGTAAGTCGGATGATCTAGGTAATTCTGTCTGTCTAGATCTAGTTTGGTGCGAATGTGAAGGCCAATATGTGTTTCCTTCATTGTATGACCTTTCAGATCTCGTCCTTTCAAACCTGGAGTGACGAGTTCTGGAAGACTAGGATTGAGTGTCGCCTGTCCTGAGGCTTCTGCTCTCTCCGTGCGAGGGTGTAGTATTCCTACTACGATTTTCTGAGTGGCGAGGGGGCGTCTTGTTTTTGCGCCCCTCTCCTGTCGCCACTTTTTTTTTCTTCATCTGGCGCTTTAAGGCTTCCATGTCCGCTGCCATCTTCTTTATCAATTCATCTTGCTCTTTCAGGCGATCTTCCAGAGCTTGAGGGTCAATCCTCCGTCTTTGCCTGTCGGGACTTTGAGAATGGGATTGGCGGGGGCTGTGAGTCCGTCTCCCCCTAGCATCCCTCCTGGAGGTATGTCTTTGGGGCTCCAAGTCCGCCATGGGAGGGACAGAAGGTAATCCTTCACGCCTTGCGCCCCCTTCTGGAGTTAGTCCGTCGACGGCGGACTGCGGCAAGTCTTCAATGTGTGCCATTAATTGTAAAGGGGAGGAGCTTTAATCAAGAGGTTTTGTTCTGTCTGGCTTTCCCACAGACGGCGCCAATTGTACGGGGAAGAAATAGTTCTCCTCGTATAATCCTGTTGACTAAGTCTACGCTCCTCCGTACGACGTTGCTTTGTCACCTGAAAACACAAACGTGAGCTAGCCGGCGGGTGTGTGCCGGAAACCTCTCCGATGCCTAAGTCAGAAAACTTGACAAATAGACAAAGCTCAATGTGTTCAGAAAGCAAAATTGTATGTTGTGTTATGTTACCTCCTCCAAGGTGATGCTTGTGAGCTTTTATAGGTTTCGAGTGGCACAATCCTAGTAGGACTTTTATTTCTCCATGCAGAGTCCTTCTAGGATTCATACTCCTAAAAGATAATGCTTATCCTTTTACACCCCCCACTGCTTAAACCAAGTGGGATGGTTTTCACCATGACCGAACTACCATCCGACCGAGATAAACCTGGCTATGCTGAGCCACAAAGTAAGTCGAACTATCCTTAGTTCGGCCCTTCCGCTTATATTTCCTTATCTTGGTTCTCACTTGTTCAACTCATGGTGTGCTTGGACCGAACCAACGACTTTGACCGGTATAACTCCAAAACCAGTATACCTCTAAAGCCGATATAAATTCAAGAACGATGTACCTTCAAGACCGATCTAACTTCAAGTTGCTCCCGGACCGAAGTAGCTTAACAATTCACGAGCCGAAGTAACTTCATCTCTTTTGGCTGGAGTAACTTTATCTCCCTTGGGCCTGAGTAACTTTTCGGCCCCTTTTTACTCAGTCTGTCATACTTTGGGCCATAAAGTCCGTCTCATGGCTCAGCCCAATTTTCACTCAAAATTACCCTCTCAGTAACTAATAATCCTACAAAATTCTAAATGCCTCCTAAATGTTGTACATTTAAGAACTATTCCAAGCTATTTATAATGCAAGCATGATGGCTTGAGTCTTGGGTTGGTTTGGTTAAAGTGAGCCACTGACCTAGAAGCAAACCACGGTTTTTCATTATTTTGGCTCATCACTGAAGCATAAATGCATTTCAAGATGTTTAAAACACACTTCAGTTGTAATATGTTGAACATATCTCACACCAATCTTACCTGGTAATAGTTAGGATGTTTATATTCATTTCAATTGGCTTTTGCTTTATTCTACTAATTGCTTTAGTGGTATTTCTCAGCTAAGTTCAAATTAGTAATTGGTTGTTCCTCTTTTCTTCCCCCGTTGTCTTTTTATTTTGTTTTTTGTTTTTGTTTTTACAAAGACAGAAATCTTATTTATTTTATTTTTTGCAGTGTTTTGTGGAAGATGTTATACAACCATCCTTGTACCTAGAGTGCATATGATTGCATCAAGAATGTATCCTTATTTAGGATGGTTACCGAGTGCTCTACTATTGTGTCCAAGGAGGTAACTTATGCCATGAACTATATGCCAGGTGAAATTTGCATGAACTGGACATCAATGGTTCCAAAAAAAATCAAGCATGGAGACTTTCAAAAATGATTGGATAAAAAATTATAGTGATGAAGAAGGACCCTTGGAGATTTTATATTTCATGAGAGATGCCTATGCACATTTTCATAAAACGGTATGCATTGCATATTTTGTTATCAAGTAAAAAGTTAAAACAGAAAAAGTTCAACTTTAACTACTACTTGTTTTTTTACTTTTGCTTCTTTTGCTGCAGCTTGAGCCTAAAATTCAGAACTTGACTGAAACTGAGGGTCAATTGTTTGCTTTATTTCCCAATTACTTGGCCGTTTTTGTATGGCTGACTCGTCGAATCGATGCAGTAGCAGGTACAAAATAAATAAATAAAATAAAATAATGAAAAAGAAACATGAATTTAGCGAACATTGCTTGTTTTTGCTGTTACACATGTTGGTTTTGCTAAAAGAATCTGTTCAATTTGCAGAGATTTATACAAAATCTACATTTGATTTCATTGATGCAAAAGACAAGAAGATGTAAGTTTTATACATTTTACTTTAATTATAGATCTCCATTAGCCATTTATTATATACTAAACTGATATCTCATATTTAATTTCCAATCAATGTCTTTTTATGATTTTTCTTAAATAGCTCTTAGTTGTTTCTTTCATGAAATTTCCTCCATCTAGATAATGAAATTCGGATTGATTAAGTTCTTGGTTTCATATGCATGCATATAAATTATAATGTCAAATTTAAATGACTGATTCACAATGAGTCAATAAAAAGTGGACATGATACTATTGTTTGATGTATCTTATGAATTGTTAGTGCTCTTTTTGCGAACTGATTGAAGACGTTAGTTGTTAGTTGAAGCCAAACAATAATTTGAGTACTTGTTACACTACTGTTGGTTGTGTGTCTTTTATTCTCTGGGAGCCACGCAGTTATTTGGACTAGATTGTAGAGCTTGGTATCTACTAAGGCCATGTTTGTTTGGGCGGACTGGATTAGCATTCCCATGACTAATAATCCTGGGATTACGAATCCGTTGGATTATGTATCCTATCTTAACTAAAAGTCAAGTTTAAAATAATTAATCCGTATTTCAATTGTTTAACCAAACATCGGATTAATAATTTTATTGGACTATTAGTCCAATCCCAAGCTCATGTCCACCCAAACAAATATGACCTAAGAATCCAATATGTATAGGGTTCTATAAATTGTATGGTATTAAAGTTCGGCTTTTGGAAGGGTGTTAGATAGCTTTATATACATTGTTGGGCCCATTTTCTAATAGCTTAGGCTTTCGAAAAAATTGGTAAGTTAACAGTTCTGGCCGACCTAGGTGCAATCATATGCATTATACAGTTATACTCCACTGGGGAGGAATGGTACTAGCTTGGGGAGGAAGAGCATCTCCAAGTCTAGCAAAATGTGTTCGGACCAAAGCTCATATTTGACCTCCATAAGAGGCAATGTATCCCCTCAAAATCTCAATGTAAATTATCATGTTTCATCTTGTTATAACAATAGTGTTTGTGTGTCTGTGCTTTTGTTCATGTGTTTTGATGAGCATAAAAGGAAATAAATTATCCATTATATGGATCATGTGATGAGAGAGAAGTTCAAATTTTTACTTGTCTATTGGTAATTAAAACATCATTTTGATTGTTTTTGGGGAGGGTGGGTTGGCCTAATGGTAATTCTAGCCATCAGCATCCTTGGTGGTCCAGACTTGAGTCTTAGAAATGGGGATAAGCTTTGTACATGATATTTAATAAATGCAGGTGACGTCATATTTGAGGGAAATGATTCTTCAACGTTACAAGCTTGCTTTTGAGTTTTTTTAATGCCTTTATGTCAAGAATGGTTGAGAGTTGGCTTTTTATTACACAAGAACCTGTTAGAGATCTTACCAAGGAATATGTGGGTGCCATTTACTAAAATCTAGCTACTTGACTGTAGTTGAATATTTGAAACTGTCATTTTGCAATTTTGCTCGCACACATTGCATGTTTCTTATTGGTTAAAAATGTAAGTTTAGAGAGAGAACCAATATTGCATTAACTCTCATCATCATATTTACAAACCCTAATCACATTAGGAAAGTTCTAAATTAAATTACAAACGGAAGATTCCAAAACTACAATCCGTTCACACCCCAGGCAAACTCGTGACGTGAGCTCGGTAAACATTGAGAGTTTGTCAAGTAGAACCGAAATTGAGTGGAGGTATGAGTCTTTGTGAAGAAGTTTGCAAGTTGTGAAGAGGAAGGAACAAGAGGCAAAGCAATAGTGCTTAACTGAAGATGCTGTTGAGTAATAGGCAATCAATCTCAATGTGCTTTTTGTGCTCATGAAAATAGAATTATGTGCAATCTGAATGACACTCATGACTATCAAAATAGAGAGGAATAGGAGAATTACATGCAATCTAAATGACACTCATGACTATCAAAATAGAGAGTAGGAGAATTATGTGCGATCTGAATGATACTCATGGCTATCACGAGAGGCATAGGAGAAGAGAAACTCCCAAATTAGAAAGAAACCAATAAAGTCAAACAATCCCAGTGATATCATGAGCCATAGTACGATATTTGGTCTTAGTAGTTGACTGACAAACAATATAATGTTTTGGCTCTTTTAGGAAATAAGAGTATTAGAGAATATTGCCTAAATATTGTTCTATATATATTCTATATTTCCTTAGTTAAGTTACTTGTTCACCACTTCATTGTAAGCCTATAAATATGCCTCCTATTGTAATAGCTAGATATGTATCTTAATACAATATTTATCTTTAACTGATTCTCTGCCTAAGTTTATTCTCCTGTCTTTCATCTCTCTATCACCTTCATATGCTGTTGGGTTGCATGTGCAAGTGAGTGTTAGATTTGTCCCACATCGCCTCTTTAAGCCACCCAAGCTTGATTAATTTTCTTCAAAAGCCCCTTCACTCATAGCCAATTAGTTTTGAGCTGGATGTTTTAACATGGAATTAGAGTTCTAGGTTAAGATCATATGATTTTTCATCTTCTTAGAGGACCGTCTTCCCGCCATAGCCCTCTACCGAACCTCGGTTTTGTCAATTGTTTTCTTATGTCATTATCTCTCTTTCCAGATTCTACTTCAATATTCAGTGGTCCATTAATTATTCACCCCAATTAACTATTCTGTATAAACTGCCGTGTCTACCAAGAACCCACAACTTCCACCGATGGCAATTCTAGCCACCAAACATCTCTTTTTCAAACTCTGCAAAACCATACTCGTCTATATTACTGTACTCTTCTCCATGCAATATAGATGCACTCTCATCCAGATTTTGCCCCAGATCTATCTCAGGCGCTTCTATACGCTCTTATAAGGATTTCACTCCAGATCCATTTCAAGCGCTTTCATGCGCTCTGGTTTGAATTTCACCTAGGATCTCTCTTCTACCTTTGTCGGACTCTGCACCTTGTGTGCCTCAACCTATCAGACTCTGAACTACATGTACCTGAACCTCCTAGAGTCTCTGACCTCTCTGCCCCAGGCTCATCCCAAATCTTGCACCCATGAATACCTCTACTTCACATCGGATTGCACCTTGATATTGTATCGGAATAAAATCAATCTTCGTCACTCAAATTTCCAGTTTGAGTGGGAATGTTAGAGAATATTGGCAAAATATTTAATTTCTATATTTTCTTGATGTCCTTAGTTAAGTTACTTGTTGTAAGATTCCTCAAAGTTTCTATGTATATTCAATTGTATTTTAATACAAACATTACAATCAATATATATAACAATTCTAACCCTAATTTGAAAAAAGAAATACAATCAATCTAATATTCACAATCTATCTAAAATACACAATTCCATAATTAACATAATATTCTCACACCCCCACTCAAACTCAAGGTGTTTTAGCAAAAAACACTAAGAGTTTACCAAGAAGAAACTGAAAGCGAGCAGTGATGTGAGTCTTCGTAAAGAAATCAGCAAGTTGCAAAGTCGAAGAGGCAAAAAGAAACGAGATGGAGCTAGGCTGCAGATGCTGACTCATAAAATGACAATCAATCTCAATGTGTTTCGTGTGCTCATGAAAGACAGTGTTATGTGTAATTTGAATAGCATTGTGGTTGTTACAGTAAAGGGAGATCGGAGACGATTGAGGGACACCCAACTTAATCAAGAGACAACGAAGCCAAACAATCTCAGCAGTGGCATAAGCCATAACACAGTACTCAGCCTCGGCAATGGAATGCGCAACAACAGTCCGTTTCTTTGCCTTCCAAGAGATCAAGGAATCACCAAGAAACATGCAGAAGCCAGAAGTGGACTTGCGATCAATGACATCACCAGCCCAATTAGAATCAGCATAAGCCACCAAGTCCAAAAAGGAAGTAGAAGACAATAGTAAGCCCTGAAATATAGTACCCTAGAAATAACGAAGAATTCGAACCAAAGCAACCCAATGGGTAAAGCAAGGAACAAAGACTAATTGGCTAACCACATGAACAACATAGGCAAGATCAGGACGAGTAACCATCAGATAGACTAAGCAACCCATGAGCTCACGATATAAAGTATGATCATCCAGAAGAACACCATCAATAATGTTGAGCTTTACATTAAGCTCAATGGGGGCATCAAAAATCTTAGTGTCAGTAAGACCAGCTCGATGAATAACCTCATTGGCATACTTGGCCTGAGATAGAGAGTAACCCTTGAGAGAAAAAGCTACCTCAATACCAAGAAAATATCGTAATTGATCCAGATCCTTCATTTCAAAAGTGCGAAAAAGATGTTGATTGACTTCAGATATAGCAGAAGAGTCAGAACTAGTGATAATCATATCATCCACATACAGTAATAATGCAACAAATCCAGCAGATGTGTGAAGAAGAAATAAAGCAGAGTCCTGGATGAAACCCAAGCTTAGTAACAACACTCTGAAAGCGATCATACCAAGCACGAAGAGACTGCTTCAAACTATACAAAGCACATCGAAGGTGACAAACTTGTCCAGAGGAATGATGTAGGTCAAGAGGAGGATGCATGTAAACCTCCTCAATGAGTTGGCCATTAAAAAAAGTATTCTTAACATTCATCTGATGAAGAGGCCAAGAACGAACAGTAGTGCAACGACCCCAAAATCCGTATTAGAGATTACCTTTATGGCCTTATGGGTTAATGCATTTTAATTTAATGATATCTGTTCAAATTGAGGAATTATCTGTTGAGCCACGGCTTTAAAATTGAAATTACCGACCTTTACGGGTTCAGAAATCACAATTGAGTACTTGGGTGTGTTAATGGAAATTTTTAGAACTATTTGGAAAATAAATTGGAAATCTAATTTGTCTGATTCGTTAATGCACGTTTTGGTGGTTAACTTGGTATTGCAAAATGAAGGCCTTAGAGGCTTCAGAAACCAGAACAGAGGACATATTTATGATCAGCACAATTTTTATAGTCATCTGAAAAGTTTAATTGGAATTTAATTTAATGTGATTCGTAAGGCCGCGTTTGGCTCTCCCTATTGTGTTAAACTTATATGTGTGTATATTTAATGCATATGTATATGTGAGTCAGGAGTTGAACTCATCTCTTGGAACTTAAAAATATCTAAAGGAGTGAGAGGGGAAACCGTGAAAAGGAGAGAGAGAAGAGAGACAAGCTCCTCAATATCCATGGTGGTTTTAAAGATGCTTAAAGGGAATTGAAGAAAGAAAAAGAAGATCACCCATGGGAAACTTGGGGGAAATTGAAGAAAGCTAAGAGAAAGACAATGATTGAACTAAGGTATGATCATCTATCTTGAATCCTTATGTTTAAAGCATCAATTACATGAAATCAAGGATTGATATGGAAGATGTGGACTTTGAACCCCAACTATGGCTATATTATGCTCTTGTCTTCTTGTGCTTGGGAATTGAGTAATATTTTGAGGTTATGATGTTTGATGGAGATTAATAATGTGAAATTTATCATGTATTAAAGGGTTTTGGTCTTTGATTTACATGAAATTGAGGTTTGATTTTAAAAATGAGAAGTTCCAATTTTACAGTCATTTTCGGACTACAAACTGCCCAGGGCCACACGTGCGGCTCTGTTTCCCGCACGTGCGGGAGACAGCTCTATTCAGCCAACTTTGAATAAGCATATCTTTTGTTTCCGGACTCCGTTTTGAGTGATTCTTGAGCCTAAAATCAAGCCCCGGAAGTTTAGTTTCCAATGGTGGTGGTATCACTCACAAATTCTAAATACATAAATAGTTATGCCCAAATTAGTGACGACTGTTCACTTTTTGTCAACCAGTTTTGTACCATTTATTCACCTAAACCATTTCCCATCGATTTCTCCTGTTTTCTAAAACATGGATTATAACTTATTAAGGAATAATGAGCTTGGTACCACCATGGCTAATGGATTGAATGATCAAAGAGAATAAGTAAAGGATCGAGTATAATCTCGTATTATGTGTTGTGCACTGTACTTGTAGGTCGAGACGAGGACATCGTCCCATTACTACCGGGAGCCGATCACTGTGAGTAATAGTAGTGTAACAATATGTTTCACTTACTTCATGTGATTATGATTTATGTATTGTTATTTGTGAATGGTCTATTCCATTGATGTTGTGCTTTGATTCAATTAATCGATATGCTTGAATAATCGCATTGATATGGACCTAGGGTCGTTCTGTCCCTAGTAATAGACGTGGGCCCGAGGCCGTTATGATGTGAATTGTTCTGTCCCTATTAATGCAATGATACATTTGCCTTCTGTTAATAGTTATTATTAGTGTTCTGTTATCCGCAAGACAACTATGTCGACTTGTAATAAACCATGGGAAAATCTTTGTGCACTATTGAGTAATAGTACTGTAGCAGTACGTTTTGCTTACTGTTAAGAGTTAATATTGACGTTCTGTTATCTGCAAGTTAACTATCTGAATTCATGATGAACAAATGGAACATATGTGTATTATGGAACAATGATATCTTTGTGTATCTGGAATCATTTTGTTTTGTTAATAACGGGCCCGAGGCCAATCTGTTGATATCTGGGCCTGAGGCTGCTCTACATAATATGTTGGGCCTCAGGCCGTTCTGTATTATCTGTGGGCTTAAAGCCTGTTAGGTTTTATTCTTGGTAATCCCGTTTGACAAAACTCCTTTGTGTTGTAATTTTATTCGCATTTTTATTTCAGTGAGGATATGAGTTGTTAGATGCAAATCCAACCCGAATCGTGCTTTGTAGAGCAGTTTCTGATGTTAATTCTTTCAAGATTGCCACTTCGCTGATTATGACGGGGATCGAGCTGCCCGGTCAGCTCGCGGGGGTCCAGGGGGCAGCGCCCCCTGGCGGGTCCGGGACAACGCCACGACGAGGTTGAGGGGCAGCGCCCCCGAAGCAAAACACAAAAATGCATTCAAAGTTGCCTCCCCACTCGAGCATCATTCCCCCACTCGAGTAGAGAATGCTGAAGTCCAGAAGTTTGGTGAGTCTGCAAAAATACTGTGATCCGTGTTTTCACGCTCGATCGTCAAAATCCCCGCTCGAGCGTACATCCTGTTTGGAGCATTTCATATAGTGTCCCCGCTCGAGCGTCAATTCCCACGCTCGAGCGGGCCTCGCGATTTCAAATTCTATAAATTCACAAGTTGCTCCAAATCTAGGATAACTTCTCCAGATCTTCTTCTTGGGTTCTAAGGTTTATATCTAGGGATATTTTGCTAGTTTTCTTTGATGTTGTGATTGAGTATTCAACTAATGATTTAAAGAGTATACATCAAAGGATTATTTGTTTGTTCTACACAAAAGAGAGAGTTATTCTTCGGTGGATTCTGAAGAATTCGAGCCTGAAGCTTTGGTGAATTCTGGAGTGGCTCATCGTCAAGACAATTCCGAAGTGAAGACAGGGTTGGAAGAGGCACATAGAGGTTGATTCAATTCAGGCATGGATTCGCTAGGTAATTGAGAGTATACATGTGTAATTCCTTTATATCTTCTTAGTGGATTGTTTTGTGACTGTTGTCCGTGGTTTTTTTATCATAATTGGAGGTGTCCAATTGTGGTTTTTCCACGTAAAATCATTGTGTCAATTTGTCTTGATTGTTTGATTGGGATTGTTGTTTACTGCTTAAAATTGATACATAATCACAAATCAACATCTAGGGGATTTCTAGATTTTTCAAAGCCAATCTGTATCATGTCTGGGCTTAAAGCCGTTCTGTATCACATCTAGACTTAAAGTCGTTCTATATTATATCTGGGCTTATAGCCGATCTGTATTATACCTGGGCTTACAACCGATCTGTATTATATCTGGGCTTACAGCCGTTCTGTATTGTATCTGGGCTTATAGCCGATCTGTATTATATCTGGGCTTATAGCCGATCTATATTATATCCGGCTTACAGCCGTTCTGTATTATCTCTAGGCTTACAGCCGTCCTGTATCATATCTGGGCTTACAGCCACTCTGTATTATATATGGGCCTGAGGCCGTTCTGTGTTACATGTGGGTCTGAGGCCGTTTTAAAATATGATTATGTATAAGATCTATGTACAGTTTGATATGCATATTTACATTCTCTAAGTCTATGCTCAATTAATTAACCTCCTTACATTGCTATTATTTACTGAGCCTTGCTCACTTCGTTTTTATGAATATTTCTGTAGGTGAGCCGTCGGAGATTGACACTAGAGTTGTACTAAGGTTCGCCTGTCTGCCAAGTCACCAGGGTATGTCTCCATGTGGAGGCCTTAGTTTGTGTTGGGAGTCATATAAATTATTAAATCTTATGTAAAAGTGTGTGAGATCTATATGAATTCTGTGATTATATATATAACTCTGAGAATGTATTTAAATGCTTAAATCCAATTAAACATCATGTATGCACAAGCTCAATGGATGCTGTCTTTTATTGATATTGCTTCCGCCTAAGGCCCGTATATGGTTAAATATTATTTTAAAATTCTGTCTTGAGGCCTATGTACAGGCCGGTCATGGGCCAAACTTTTAGGGGCGGGTTGGGGTCGTGACAGGTGGTATCAGAGCACGAGTTAAGATCTCACACACGTGCCCATTGAGCATTAGAGTGTCTAGAATGCATTTAAGTTGCATGTATCTAGTAACGAAAGGATATGATATGCATTTTAAAAGATGTACGTTAAGTATTGAGATTAAGAATGAGAATTCTCATAGACTTTGGGGTAATAAAAGAAGATTCATATGTTTTGTTTCATAGATTGAGTTTTGTGTTTACGGAGAATTAGATAATTGTTATGAAATGAGAATGGGTTACATAAGGCTAAAGTTTTGAAAGATATGGAATATCTGTGTTCTTCGGCTATTCAAATTGATAAGTATAAGCATGTTCGTGGAAACGCAATATGAAAAGAGATTAAACTTAGTTTCTATCTGTGTTGTATATGAAATTAGACCATACGGAATTTTGGAGAAACTGAGGATGTTGTGAATCAATGAAGTGTATGGCAATTGAGAGATACAATGATCAATAACGAGTATGGGATTTGAGAATGATTTGATATAAGAAGTAGAGATAAACGGATTGCCCCACTCATATCCTTGTATGCTTATGTGTGTTATGACTAGGTATACGAAACTATGTGTTATGGAATAATTAATGAATGATATGCAATATGTTAACAGTCTGCATCTTATGACTCTAGGAGTGGGGATGAAATGGAATGTTAATAAATACAAGTATTATGATCTGTGATCACATAGTATTCGGTGGAATTTTATGGAAGTTTAGTGATGCAGGGAAATTGAAATTTTGACTAGAATGTGGCTGGTATTGAGTATGTTCATTTGTAGAGATAGAGTGTATGTTGAGGGAATTGAGATATGTATGCTAGCGACGGAAATATTATCTAAAATCTTGAACCATGGAGTTAAATGACTTGGTATGATCTTGTGTATTAAGCTAATTTGTATTTAGTGGCTTGAGGGAAAGGTAGTAAGAATGAGGTGATGCTTATGTTGTCTTACCACGTGTAAGAATACGAAAGGGCATGGTTAACGTAGTGAGATGATATGTTTGTTAATCAAATTATTTGGGTTATTAAAGTGGATCATTGGTGAAAAGAAGGTCATGTTGTGAATCTTTCTATGGGATGATTAGTGAAGTTTTGTTTCTCCTTTCAGTACGAACATATATTCTTGTGAATGAATGTAAATAAAAGGAAAATTGTGTTTCTTTTGTGGACTGCCATTTGTCTGAAAGACATAATTATGTTCTGATGCGTTTTTGTTCTGAACCTAACATATTGTTATCATAAACTCACCGTTATTGACTAAGGACGAAATATTTGTATGAGAATTAATTCAAGGCTTATTCCTTTATTGTGATCTGAAAATGAGTGATCATTGGAATGAAACTTATGTGATCCGTGTTATTTAGAGATGTCATGCCATCAATTAAATTCAGTACTTCCGACATAGATGAATAATGTCTGACCTTGTGTGAGTTGACCATGGACCTAAGTGAGTAATGTCTTTGTAAAAGATACATTTGTATAAATGATTTTGAAAATGGCTATGCTCTACGATGTTTAATGAAATCTATATCTTGGTTACAAAATGTTTTACATGATAAGTATTTTCTGAAATGATAAAATATGCTATGAACTTCCGACATGTTTATGGTATGATGAGTTTTCCGAATAATTTCCCCAAAATGACAAGATATGCTACGAAACTCTAATTGTTCAGGATATGACAAGTTTTCTGAAAAATATGTTTTGCTATGCATGAATGAGTTTCCCATTTGATAATTTATTGTGGCATGCTTGATGAATGCTCTATGATGAACTTGAAGTCATTATGTCTTATCTGTTATAAGTTGGCCCAGAGGTTGTTCTGTCAAAGTTTAAATATGTTTAATGCTATTGGAAATTATCTTATCATCTGATAATCTTTGAAAGGTCTGATAAGTTTCTGAATAATGTCTATGAACAACGTATTGTGTGTAATTATGAAAGGTTCAATGAATTTTATGTATTACATATTTTTGGAAAATGTTTATGTCTATGATTAGAATGTTTTACTAAATAAGGAACAAAAAAAAGATCGGATTAGGCACGATACTCAGCTTACTATGACGTTACTGGAACACGAATATAATAGCTTTATGGTGAATGTATTATGTGTTTGATGTCATGATGTCGACTTTAAGATCTTCCAAGCGGTTATGGATTTTAAATGATTTTTACCTTACTGCAATTTGGGAATTGTGACAATTAAGGTTTGATCTGTATTTGATTTTGCTAACAATTTATTTTGGGATTCGGGTTACCATTTGAAGTCTGTTAAGAATCTGATTTGAAGTGATAAGTTTAATTCTGATTGTTTGAGCCTTCATTGAAGCTAAGGATTTGAGCTTGCATTTGGTTATTCGAAAACTTAGACCTTATTTATCCCATCTGTTATGAAAGTAAATCGCTTGGAGATACTCCAAACTACTAAACCACTGTTCTGAATATTTACCTTATTGGTGGGCAAGAGTCATAAGGTCGTTAATGCATAACTCATTTGTTTAATCTAGGCCTAATTGTTGTAGTATGTTTGTGCCATTTGAAACCCGATTGAGAAGTGTTGTATACCCAAGACGAAACTTGACTTGTGGCAGGGTGAATCAAGTTTGGAGGATCAAACTTTTTAAGGTGGGGAGGATGTAACGATCCCAAAATCCGTATTAGAGATTACCTTTATGGCCTTATGGGTTAATGCATTTTAATTTAATGATATCTGTTCAAATTGAGGAATTATCTGTTGAGCCACGGCTTTAAAATTGAAATTACCGACCTTTACGGGTTCAGAAATCACAATTGAGTACTTGGGTGTGTTAATGGAAATTTTTAGAACTATTTGGGAAAATAAATTGAAAATCTAATTTGTCTGATTCGTTAATACACGTTTGGGTGGTTAACTTGGTACTGCAAATTGAAGGCCTTAGAGGCTTTAGAAACCAGAACAGGGGACATATTTATGATCAGCACAATTTTTAGAGTCATCTGGAAAGTTTAATTGGAATTTAATTTAATGCGATTCGTAAGGCCGCGTTTGGCTTTCCCTATTGTATTAAACTTATATGTGTGTATATTTAATTTATATGTATATGAGAGGCATGAGTTGAACTCATCTCTTGGAACCTAAAAATATCTAAAGGAGTGAGAGGGGAAACCGTGAAAAGGAGAGAGAGAGAGAAGAGAGACAAGCTCCTCAATACCTTCAGCCACTGCCCTCTATTTTCTGCAAAAAATACACTGCTGACCAAACATTGATGACCGACCAACCCTCAATGAAGTCCAGCCAGGCCTAAAGAAGGCTAGTTGTGCCTCAATTTCATGTAAAATTCTATTTTGTGCTCTAAGTGAAAACAGTGCAGACAGAGTGTTCTGGACTCTGTTTGTCCCTCATACACTTCTCTCATAGGAAAGCCTTTCTTGTGCTTGGGAATTGAGTAATATTTTGAGGTTATGATGTTTGATGGAGATTAATAATGTGAAATTTATCATGTATTAAAGGGTTTTGGACTTTGATTTACATGAAATTGAGGTTTGATTTTAAAAATGAGAAGTTCCAATTTTACAGCCATTTTCGGACTGCAAACTGCCCAAGGCCGTACGTGCGGCTCTGTTTCCCGCACGTGCAGGAGACAGCTCTGTTCAGCCAACTTTGAATAAGCATATCTTTTGCCTCCGGACTCCGTTTTGAGTGATTCTTAAGCCTAAAATCAAGCCCCGGAAGTTTAGTTTCCAATAGTGGTGGTCTTACTCACAAATTCTAAATACAGAAATAGTTATGCCCAAATTAGTGACGACTGTTCACTTTCTGTCAACCAGTTTTGTACCATTTATTCACCTAAACCATTTCCCATCGATTTCTCCTGTTTTCTGAGACATGAATTATAACTTATTAGGGAAAATTACATATACCTTCCTCGAGGTTTAGCTAAATTACAGATACCCCCCTAAGGTTTCAAAAATTACAGATACCCCCTTGAGGTTTATATTTTCATAACAAATTGCCCCCTGAGGTTTACGTTTTCATAACAATTTGCCCCCTAACTTGTTATGCAAATAGTACCTTCAAGGGTGTGTCTGTAATTTCTCAAACCTTAGGGTGTATTTGTAATTTTGCTAAACCTTGAGGGGGGTATATGTAATTTGCCCAACTTATTAAGGAATAATGAGCTTGGTACCACCATGGCTAATGGATTGAATGATCAAAGAGAATAAGTAAAGGATCGAGTATAATCTCGTATTATGTGTTGTGCACTGTACTTGTAGGTCGAGACGAGGACATCGTCCTATTACTACCGAGAGCCGATCACTGTGAGTAATAGTAGTGTAACAATATGTTTCATTTACTTCCTGTGATTATGATTTATGTACTGTTATTTGTGAATGGTCTATTCCATTGATGTTGTGCTTTGATTCAATTAATCAATATGCTTGAATAATGGCATTGATATGGACCTAGGGTCGTTCTGTCCCTAGTAATAGACGTGGGCCCGAGGCTGTTATGATGTGAATTGTTCTGTCCCTATTAATGCAATGATACATTTGCCTTCTGTTAATAGTTATTATTAGTGTTCTGTTATCCGCAAGACAACTATGTCGACTTGTAATAAACCATGGGAAAATCTTTGTGCACTATTGAGTAATAGTACTGTAGCAGTATGTTTTGCTTGCTGTTAAGAGTTAATACTGACGTTCTGTTATCTGCAAGTTAACTATCTGAATTCATGATGAACAAATGGAACATATGTGTATTATGGAACAATGATATCTTTGTGTATCTGGAATCATTTTGTTTTGTTAATAATGGGCCCGAGGGCAATTTGTTGATATCTGGGCCTGAGGCCGTTCTGTATATCTGGAATCATTTTGTTTTGTTTTGTTAACAATGATATCTCTGCATAATATGTTGGGCCTCTGGCCGTTCTGTATTATCTGTGGGCTTAAAGCCAATCCGTATCATGTCTGGGCTTAAAGCCGTTCTGTATCACTTTTGGGCTTAAAGCCGTTCTGTATTATATCTGGGCTTATAGCCGATCTGTATTATACCTGGGCTTATAACCGATCTGTATTATATCTGGGCTTACAGTCGTTCTGTATTGTATCTGAGCTTATAGCCGATCTGTATTATATCTGGGCTTATAGCCGTTCTGTATTATATCCGGGCTTATAGCCGTTCTGTATTATCTCTGGGCTTACAGCCGTCCTGTATCATATCTGGGCTTACAGCCGCTCTGTATTATATATGAGCCTGAGGTCATTCTGTGTTACATGTGGGTCTGAGGCCGTTTTAAAATATGATTATGTATAAGATCTGTGTACAATTTGATATGCATATTTACATTCTCTAAGTCTATGCTCAATTAATTAACCTCCTTACATTGTTATTATTCACTGAGCCTTGCTCACTCCGTTTTTATGAATATTTCTATAGGTGAGCCGTTGGAGATTGACACTAGAGTTGTACTAAGGTTCGCCTGTCTGCCAAGTCACCGGGGTATGTCTCCATGTGGAGGCCTTAGTTTGTGTTGGGAGTCATATAAATTATTAAGTCTTATGTAAGAGTGTGTGAGATCTATATGAATTCTGTGATTATATATATAACTCTGAGAATGTATTTAAATGCTTAAATCCAATTAAACCATCATGTATGCACAAGCTCAATGGATGTTGTCTTTTTTTGATATTGCTTCCACCTAAGGCCCCGTATATGGTTAAATATTATTTTAAAATTCTGTTTTGAGGCCTATGTACTGGCCGGTCATGGACCAAACTTTTAGAGGCGGGTTTAGGTCATGACAACTACCGACAGGGATCAAAGTACGGACAGTAGTCATCTTAGTAACAGGAGCAAAGGTATCCTCGTAATCAGTACCATACTCCTGTGAGAAACTTTTGGTAACCAGACGAGCTTTGTAACGCTCAAGAGAACCAACAAAATGAGTCTTGACTTTCTATACCCATTTGTAACCAACCAAATTCTTACCAGCAGACAAAGGAACCAACTCCTAAGTACTAGTTTTCTGTAATGCAGATAACTCATCCTCCATAGTGTGAACCCAATAAGGATCCTGATAGGCCTCATTGTAAGACTGAGGTTCTGAAAAAGTGTGAATAGCAGACAAAAAAGTACGATAGGAAATAGAAAAATATGTATTAGACTAACCTAACTTGTTTGGAGGATGACGAGCTCGAATAGGATATCGGTGTGCAGTAGGATCAAAGTCGTCAGAAGCAGGAGGACCGGTAGCAGAGGTAGAGACAACCGGCGGAGAAGAGGCCTTACGATGAGAATAAACTAACAACGGATGAAAAGAAGAAACCGAAGGACACGCAACCAGTGGTGAAGCAAGGGGAGAAGATGGAACAAGCTCAGGGGGAACTATAGAGATGTACTCATCAGACGGGACCTCAGAAGGAAATGGATCAATATGAACCAAATCCTCTTTGAAAATTGGGGCAGTGAGAGGAGGAAGTTGAAAGTAAGGTGGACGTTCGAGAAAGGTAACATGGTGGGAGACATAAAGACGACAAGAAATAGGGTCATAATAGCAATAACTTTTCTGAGTGAGACTATAACCCAAGAAGACACATAAGACAAATCAGACACTAAGTTTGGTCCTATCTTTACGGGGTAAAAGGACAAAACAAGCAGACTTAAACACACGAAGGAGAAAGTAATTGGGAAGTTGAGAAAACAGAGCCTTATAAGGAGACCGACCAGAAAGAAGGGGGGTAGGCATACCGTTGAGAAGAAAAGCAGCAGTAAGAACTGCCTCACCCCCAAAACGGAGCCTGAACGGAGGCAGAGAGAAGGAAAGACCTAGCTTGCTCAAGGAGATAATGGTGTTTACGCTCAACTTGACCATTTTGGACAGGTGTATCAATAGAAGAAGTTTGGTGAATGGTACGTAATTTGGCCAAATATTCACAGAATTTAGTTTTAAAGTATTCCTCGCCCAAGTCAAACCGCAACGATTTAATAGTAGACCCAAACTATGTAGTGACCATAGACTGGAAAGTACAGTATATCTGGTAGAAGTCAGACTTATAAGTCATAAGATAAACCCAAGTGTAATAAGTGAAGTCATCAACAAATGACACATAATAGGCAAAACCCCCTTTGGTGAGAACAAGGGAAGGGCCCCAAACATCAGTATGAACTAAAGAAAACGGTGTACCAGATATAGAAGTACTTTTACGAAAAAGTAAGGCTGTCATTTTGGCAAGTTTACACCCTCGGCACCATTCAGTAAGTTCACTAGGAGAAACTTTACCCAATATACCTGATTGAGCTAAAGATCGTAAGCGGTCAACAGACAAGTGCCCTAATCTAGAATGCCACAAGTAAAAAGGACTGGACAGAGAATCTATTGAAAAGAAGAAAAAGAAATTGGAGAGGTTATCATAGGCAGATGCATCAAGCTAACTGATAGATAACTGAGGAACATAAATGACAGATGGAATAGAGACAACAGACATAGCAAACGATAAGATAAACCCAACAAATATAGCAAACATACTAAACCCATTAGCAGCATTAACAGTAATAAGAGAGGGAGGGGGAGTACAATTTTGAAGTAAGAAGAAACGGAGAGTTATATGATGAGAGGCACCAGAATCAAAAATCCAGACAGACGAAGAAATACCTGAAGAAGTCCCAAGCAAACCTAAATTGAGAGAGAAAACAATGAAGGCAGACAGGGATGGTTGTGAGGTAGATAGTGTATGCTGAGACTGACTAATTTGAACAGTCAAGGAAGCTAAGTCAGGATCAGGAGCTGGAACAGATACAATAAAATCGATGGGAACCTGAAAATTACTCGGAGAAGAATGGCAAAACTGGGTCCAAGATCGCTAAGAAGACAAGCTAGACAGACATCCCTTCTTAGGATCGTAATGATCCAAAGCTACAACACTGATGGGTTAATAATATAGTAATAAGCTAGAAAACTTATTGTAATATCCAAAAACAATACCAGATAGGTTAATAATATAATCAGTTGAGAGACCAAATACACAGATAATCCAAACCCAATTTACAAAGAGAGAACCAGTGTATCAGAACCAGTAAAAGAGATTCGCTAAGAAAAGTCGAACCAGGGAGCCAGAAAACTTCACGATACGAAGCTGAGCCAGCGAATGGTTGTGCGAAATCTATGCCAGCAAAAGAGAAGAAGGCCTTACGAACCAAATCGAAAGAGAGAGAAAGAGAAAACAACCCCTTACACGACTAGACGAGCCAAACGAAGCCCTCGTACGAACTGCTGAAGCAGAGGAAGAAGTCCTCGGTCTTCTCAAGTCAGATGGGTCACGATTCAAACTCAAACAGGTCACAATGAACCAGATGGATCAACAACCAAAAGACTAGAGAGAGAAACGAACTGGGTCTTTTTGAATCTGATGTTTCGTGATCGAAATATCACAACTCGAACTCAAATGGGTCTCACAACCCTAACGAAGCAAAGGATGGACTTGATGATGACCAGATAACTCCGAGCATATTCAAAACTAGAAATCAGACCAGAGAGGATTTCGGGATGGCTGCTAAGATTTCTGACAAAGCTCTGATACCATGTAAGATTCCTGAAAGCTTTTATGTATATTCAATTGTATTTTAATACAAAGATTACAACCAATATATATAACAATCCTAACCCTAATCTGAAATAGGAAATATAATCAATCTAATATTCACAATCAATCTAAAATACACAATTCCATAATTAACATAATATTCTCACAGTTCACCACTCTATTGTAAACTTATAAATTGGCCTCTTATTGTAATAACTACATATCTATCTTAATACAATCTTTCTTTTTTCCCTTAATTCAACAAAGAGAATTACCAAGAAAAACACAAAAACTCGCAATTAGAAATGTCACCATCCTAATCAACATCATCATATGACTAACGTGTCAAAAAGGATGCAAGGGAGATCAACAACCTTGGAAAAAGAGTACCACACACAAAGTGTAAAACACGTAACAAAGCATCTCCATGAATAGGCCAAGGTGCAAACACAAATTGACTAATCATTTACACAACATGCGTAATATTCAAACAACAGTAAAGTAAACCAAAAAACCAACTAACTTGCGATACAAGGTAGGATCATCCAAGTTGTCCGACCAAAACCTGCCCCTATAGGTTTAGTGTCGTAACCGGCTAGTAATCCTCGAATTACCGAAGGCCTCTTAATAAAATAACCTATAATTAGGGGCTACGGAAGCAAATATACAAAATAACACAATCCATAGAGCTGTGTTGACGTATATGGGATAGAAATTTATAACTTTAATATCATACATGTGACATAATTTATATTTATGTTAGTCGGGCATCACTCTCATATACAGATAAAACAAAAGTGGGGCTTAGCCTAGTGTACAAATGAACAGAACTTGTTCTATACTCAAAAGAAGACAAAGTCTTAAAAATAAGCCATTTAGACTTGACTTGCTCACAAAAGGGAACCTCCTTGGAGACACAATGGTTGGCTGACAAAACTAAGACGCCAGGTCCTCAACTCTGAGCCTGGTCACGCGCCTGGTCACCTATATACATAATAAATAGTGAGAGGGAGCCCAGTGAATAACAACAGAGTAAAAGGTTTAAGTGAATGATGTCCGTCACAGATATAACTTTCAAATCTCTTATTAAACAGAAACATAAACATATTCATATCATGAGTGGTGTATCCGTTAGCATTAAACATACTCTTTGGTCAAGTATATTAAGTTTCACATTGGAACCTTCGGTACCAAGTAACATATCTTATACATGGGCCACGGTATTGTTTCCCTCGGGCGAGGGCCTATGCCACGGTATTGTTTCCCTTTGGCAAGGGCCTGGGCCACGGTATTATCTCCCCCGAGCTAAGGCCTCATGACCATATGCCACAGTATTATGTCCCCTGGGCGAGGGCCTTTGCTAAGGATACCATAATTACATTTCAAAGAAGTGGATCATCATTCATGTAATCACAACACATTCTTTTCTATCATTCAAAAACAATTCATATCATATCATAATATTCAGAAAGTATTTTATATCGAACATATCTTTACTAAGTTATTACTCACAAATAGCTTGATAGCAAACCAATGGATCAACAGCTCACTGCACGTGACCTACACCAATATAAGATATACATATACTGAAACACATGCTTGGATTATACACAACTCATTTCATTTCATTCTTAGTGTGTTTCTAGCCTTTACTCTCATATTGTGTCTTAATCTTGGCCTAGGAATGCCTAAGATGCAATGAAGATGCCAAAATGCACTTGGAAACACTTAACAAAACTTGCTGAAAATTGAGGTCACGCTCGAGTATAATTTCCCTCGCTCGAGCGAACATGCAAACATGTAAGGGGCCGCTCGAGCGAACATGCAAACATGTGAGGGGCCGCTCGAGCGCAACTTCCCTCGCTCGAGCGGTCTGTAAACTTTGAAAAAGTACTGGTTGCTCGATTTTTCCGTTCGATGCTCACTCGACGCTCGCTCGAGCGTGAGACTCATGTTCTCGTTGGAGCGCAATTCTTGTCGCTCGAGCGATCTGCAAAACATGTAAAATTTTGAGAGCATGCGTTTTACGCTTGAGCTAACCCTTAGTCGCTCGAGCGGAGGTGCAAAATCACAGAGTGGTCACTCGAGCGCAGGATCTGCCGCTCGAGCGGAGGGGTCGAATTCTGGAATTTCCATATTCACCTCCAAGCTGTAAAACTCGAATTCAACACATCAAAACTCATACTTTGGGCCAAAAACTTAAGGAAATACTTGTAAACTTGTCAATCATGAAGAATTGAGGATCTTTTCATAAAATCAAGGCCCAAGAGTAAGTGAATTATTCAAAACTCATCTTGAATACACATGCATGTAAGAACTTGAACTTTAGCTTCCAAAACATGGACAATTAAGGTTTTTGAGTGTAAAACCATGTTGAACTCTCAAAATGTAGTACAAATAACTCCATGCATGTGAGGTATGAGATAGAATTCAAACTCAACGTCATGAATTATGCATGCATGCATGCATGCATGTGTTGATCCTTAATTCTACTTCTAAGGTCCAATTTATGTAAGTAACCATTAAATTCCTTCGAATACCCATGTAAGTTATCTTGATGTCTCAAAATGAGGGTTGAATTTCTTACCTAGACTCTTCAATCTCTTGTAGCCTAGCAAGTTCTTGGACAATTCCTCTCCTCCTAATTTTGGATTCAAGCTCTCTCTCTCTCTCTCTCTCTCTCACGATTTTGAGCTCAAGAGTGCAAATTAAGTGATGAAAAAGTGAGTTTAAGAGGTGTATTGGCCTTATATAGGCTTGCTTAATGGTCTTTAATTAATTTAGCTTAAGCTAATCAAAGTGGCCTTAATTAATCTAATTTAATCGTTCCGAATCGAATTTTATTTAAACTTACCATAAAATTCTAAAAATTTCAATTAACACAAAACCAAGTCAATTTCATAATCAGATGTCGATAAGGCCTTCAATTTACAGAATAAAACAAAATTAGAGACAGATATTCCTACACAGAATAGATAGAAACTCATATAACACATAACACAAGTAATAAATGCAAAATTTCACTTTAATTACTTATTAAGCATTCTTAATCATGGATTGCATGTTAATCAAAGGTCGGAGTTGTTACACAAGTAATACCATCAGAAGAAGAAAATTTGGCATGTAATTTAATGGAAATGTTAACAATGTTGGCATCAGTGAGTTAAGCATAGCATACTTGAGGAGAATAAGCAACTTTAGTACTGAAAAAATAATGTAGTTGACCTAAATCTTTCATCTCAAACTCATAAAAAAGATGTTTGACATTAGTAATAGCAGCACAGTCAGAACCAATAATGATTATATTATCAACATGTAATAAGAAACAAACCACTACAATATAAGTATGACGAATAAATGGAGCAAACTCATGAACACTAGAGTGAAAACCAATCTGTGTCATTGTCAACTAAAAATGCTCATACTTGGCACAAAGAGATTAATTGAGACCATACAAAGGATGACATAGACGACAAACATAGCAAAAGAGAAAAGAAAGTCTTGGAGGAGAACACAAACAGACTTCCTCTTTAAGACAACCATTGAGGAAGGCATTCTTAATGTCTAACAACGAACGAAAGAGACCATTGATAGACAGCAACAACAAAAATAAAAAATTGTCAGTCGTCATCTTAGCAATAGGGCCAAAGTCTCCTTGTAGTCAAGTCCCTACTCTTGAGAGAAGCATTAGGCAACCAAATGTGCCTTATAATGCTTCTGAGGTCCACCCAAGTGAGTTTTAACTTTATGAACCCACTTACAACCAATCACATTTTTACTTACAAGTAAAGGGACCAACTACCAAGTAGTCTTCTTAAGAACATCTAGCTTATCTTGCATGGCGTGCATCCAAGTAGGATCATTACAAGCTGTCTTATAAGACCGAGGCTCAAAGTAAGCACGTATAGAATACAAAAAATGCACAATAGGAAGTAGAGAAACAAGTATTAGTGAAATTGTCTTACTGATGCTTTATGAGTATGGAGAGGATAGTGTCATTCAAAAGGATTAGGTTCCACACAAACAATAGCATAAGTGCCAAAACTAATGGAGATAGGTGAAGCAGGAGCTTTCTTGTAGGAATAAGCTAAAGGAAAATAATTGCTAACAGAAAGGATAGAAGTAGAAAGAGGGGACACAAAACATCAAGATTAGAGAACTCCTTGGCAGATACAAAAAAGAATCAATACAGATTAATCCTTGTTAAAAAGACATGAACAATCTTTGGAGGAATAGTATAGTTGGGAGTTGTTCAAGAACAATCACATGAGGAGTGATATACAACTTCTTAAACCAGATCATAATAGAAATAAGCTTTCTGATGAATACCTGTGACAACCCTCACATCTGATTACTGTTAAACTATGACTAAGCATGATAAGTAATTGATCAGACTGAAATTCTGAATCTATTGCATAAGTGTGTTATCTTAATTGCATTCTATCTGTTTGTTGTAAATTGATCTGTTCGTGTTTTTAATTTCGAATTGCAAATTGAAGGCCTTTTCGGCGTCCGAATCTGAAATTGATTGGTATTTTGTGTTAATTAGAATTTATGTGATTTTATGGTGGACTTAATTGAAATGTGATTTGGTATGATTAAATTAGATTAAATAAAACTAAATTACATTAGTTCAAGGTATTTACCAAATTGCCATTGAGTGGCCATTTCCTACAAACTTTGTTTAGCACCTTCATACATCATTTTTCAGCCACTTCCTTAGGCCAAACCGTGAGAGAGAGGGAGAGTAGAGGAAAATTGGTTTCATCAAGAGTTTTGCTTGGAAACTTAGAAGATTTGAAGGTTGATTGCATAATTGAGCTTCTATACCTAAAATTGAAGACCTGAGGTAGAGATTTCATCTTCTTCATTGTTTGAGTTGTATCTTGCAAGGTTCATGGTAATTTAGAGTTTAAAGTCAAGGATTAATTTGAAGAGTTGAATTATAAGCTAATTCATGCATGCATGTCCATATTCTTGCATTTTGAGGTTGTTTTGCATGAATTTCTTCCATGCATGTGTATATTTTGAATGTAGTCCACGAATTCACCATGTTCTTAAGCTTAATCTTGCATTTGGCCAAGTTTTAGAGCACTTGATTCATAAGAGTTCTTGTATGTTATGTATTTACATAGTTCATGAGAGTTTCTTTGAAATTGTGTTCGATTGACTTACCTTTGGGCTTGATTTTACAAAATTGATCTTCAAAACATGTTATATGGTTGGCTTTCAAGTGTTTTCCAGAAAATGGGCCCAAAAGGTTGAGTTTTGAGGTGTTGAATGCTTGGTTTGAGCTTTGAAGGCAAATCTAGAAATTCTAGAATTTGGCTTCCTCGCTCGAGCTAAGGATTTCACGCTCGAGCGACCATGGTTTGTTCAGAGCCCCGTTCAAGCTAAGGAATGATGGCTCGAGCGTAAATTGCAAGCTCTCAGTTTTTTGGTGCATGTAGACGCACGCTCGAGCGACGAGACCTATGCTCGAGCGAAGGATGTGTCTCATGCCCGAGCGCGCATCGAGTGAGCGTCGAGCGGAGATTTTCAACATCCAACACTTTTTGTATTTTTACAGACCGCTCAAGCGAGGATGTCCACGCTCGAGCGACCCCACTGTTTGACAAGCTCGCTTGAGAGAAGAAAGTCACGCCCGAGCGTGACCCCTGTTTTCTGAAAATTTTGAAAAGTGTTTTAAAGTACATATTTGTATCCTCATTCCATCCTAGGCATTCCTAGGCCTAGTTTAAGGCATCTTAATGAGGATATTGATGTGGAACCACACCGAGTCAAGGTAGGGACTAAGTTGTTGATTCCCAAGTGTGTAACTTAGTGTGTGTTCGTTCTGTAACTGTGTAGGGTTGGCATCCGAAGACGCTCATTAGCTGCCTATAGCCCAGTGCTCTGTGAGTAACAATGTTGTAAAGATATGTTTAATCATGAATATTTTCTGAATGATCTACTGTACTGCTTTCTGAAATGTTATTTCTTACTAAATGAATGTTTGTCCTATTTGTGCACTGAATTCGTGGCATCCATAGCAATCTACTGTTACTGTACTGTTACTGCTACTGTTACAGAGATCTCTGCCGGTTCTCATGTTTGGAACCATTACTGTTTATTGTTATGATGGCCATCAACTGACTGTTCGGTCTGTTAAGACCTACTGTACTGTTTTGCTATTGGATATACCACATATAACGGCTATGGTTTCTAAATGACTGAAAGGACATTCATTCTTAACCTCTTTACACAGTTATTATTCACTAGGCTTTAGCTCACTGTTTATATTTATATGTAGGTGTTCAGGCACCAGATCGATGCTAGGAGCATCGGGTTAACTCCCTTTTTGTCAAGCCAACCATTGTGCCTCACCTCGAGGTTCCAAGTCTGACCGAGCTAAGGCTGTTTTAGGGTGTCTCAGTTTCACCCAGACTTGTACCGTACTCTGAATGTTTGTACATATGGTGTATATATGTTTTGCTTATGAATGTGAATATGTTCGAAAAAGTCTTTTTGCATACAGAATGTCACAGCTCATTAGACATCTTTTATTACTGTCTTGGCTTCCACCAGCCCCTATACTCTGTATTACTGTCTTTACTGTCACGCAGGCCTTCGGTAATCACGGATTACTGCCGCGGTTACGATGCTAAACCATAGGGGCGGTTTGGGTCGTGACAGAGTGGTGTCAAAGCGATATCAAACCACGAGTTATACCGCACACACGTGTCCAAATGAGCTATAGGATGTCTTAGAAAAGTGAATAGGGCATTGCATATAAAGCATTGAAAAATGTGTGTGGCCATGAACATGAATAATGTGCTAATGTGCTAATGTGTTTAAGTAAGCAATTCCTATGTTCATTATTACGGTATTGGCATATAGTGAAATGGGCAATGCAAGGAATGCCGATGAAACAGAATTATCTGATGCTAGAATGGCAAGATTGGAAAGAACAGTTGAACTGTTGACTGGAGGCCTTGAGGCTACAACAGAACAACAGCCCCACCTCCTCCAGTTACAACTTCAACGAATGTTTAAGAGGATATAATTGCTTACTCAACACAGAAGTTCAGGCACAATGAAACCACCATTCCTTCCAAGGAGGCCTTGAACCATTAAAGGCCGAAGCATGGGTGCTAGAAACGGAGAAGTTGTTTGAAGTGTTTCCGTGTTCTGAGGCACACAAGGTATTGTTGGCTACCTTTACTTTACAAGAAGAGGCCAGACGGTGGTGGATGCTTATCCGTGACGCCGACAATGTTATGACTTGGGCTTAGTTTAAGGGAGCCTTTTTTGAGAAATATTTTCCTTAGTGTGTTAGGGATCGTAAAGTAACTGAATTTGAATAGTTAAAGCAGGGTACCATGTCAGTAGCAGAGTATGAATCAAAGTTTACTGAACTCGCCAGATATGCACCACACATGGTGGACACTGATTACAAAAAGGCCAGGAAGTTTGAAGGCGGCCTTAATGTAGAGATACTTGACAGAATCAATGTTCTGAAATTACTGAAATATGTGGATGTTCTTGACCGAGCAATAATGGCCGAATCGAATATCGAAACATTGAAACAGACTGAAACACCAGCGACTGAGTGGCACGGTAAGAGACGGGGCTTTAAGTTTAAGAAAGGCCGGAACAGTTCATTGAACAAGAAGCAAAACACTGGGTCTTCGAACAGCTCTAGCCAGGGTAACAATTCCATACCGCCCTGTTCAGAGTGTGGCAAGAGACACAAAGGGGTATGCTATAAAATCTCTGGTGCTTGTTACAGGTGTGGCAAGGTGGGCCACATGGTCAAAGATTGCCCTTCCACTTCTTAAGGCAATAGTAAAGCTATAGCGCCGTAGCATCAACTACTCCACCGAAACCCAACCCCAGAGATACTGGAAAGGAGCCTGTAAGGCAAGGCCAGGTATTTGCACTTGTACCGAGAGATGTGTAGAATACCGAGACCGTTGCGTCAGGTATACTCTCAATCTGTGCTCAAAATGCTTATGTTCTGATTGATTCGGGGTCTACACATTCATATGTCTCGCATGCTTTTTCATGAAAATTGAATAGACCATTGGAAACCATGAACTATTTGTTAGCTGTATCTTCATCCATTGGGGGATCCATGACTTGTGCTTATATGTACCCTTCATGTGAGATTATTGTTGGAGATGTGCATTTGTATATTGATTTACTGCCTTTGAACATCGACCATTTTGATGTAATATTAGGAATGGACTGGTTAACAAAATATCATGCTACCATAGACTGTGTAACAAAACAAGTTGTTTTCCATCCACTTGGATTGCCTGAATTTGTGTTTAGTGGAATTGGTGTAGTGCCTCCCCCATACCTGATTTCATCTATAAAAGCATTTAAATTGATTAAAAAAGAATGTAAAGGGTATCTATGTTGCATATTGACTGTACCTATTGATGCTAAAGCTAATGTGGACAGTATTCCTACAGTCAGAGAATTCCTAGATGTTTTTCCAGATGATTTGCTAGGGGATTTGATTGACAGGGACATTGAGTTCACCATTGATGTGATGACTTGTGCTTATATGTACCCTTCATGTGATATTATTGTTGGAGATGTGCATTTGTATATTGATTTACTGCCTTTGAACATCGACCATTTTGATGTAATATTGGGAATGGACTGGTTAACAAAATATCATGCTACCATAGACTGTGTAACAAAACAAGTTGTTTTCCGTCCACTTGGATTGCCTGAATTTGTGTTTAGTGGAATTGGTGTAGTGTCTCCCCCATACCTGATTTCATCTATAAAAGCATTTAAATTGATTAAAAAAGAATGTAAAGGGTATCTATGTTGCATATTGACTGTACCTATTGATGCTAAAGCTAATGTGGACAGTATTCCTACAGTCAGAGAATTCCCAGATGTTTTTCCAGATGATTTGCTAGGGGATTTGATTGACAGGGACATTGAGTTCACCATTGATGTGGTTCTGGGTACACAGCCAGTTTCCAAAGCTCCTTACAGAATGGCACCTACTGAATTGAAAGAACTGAAAGTTCAGCTATAGGAACTGTTAGATAAGAAGTTCATCAAGCCCAGTACTTCACCGTGGGGCGCACCGGTTTGTTTGTGAAAAAAAAAGACGGCTCATTGAGACTCTGCATTTATTACCGTGAATTGAACAAGGTAACAGTGAAAAACAAATACCCATTACCTCGTATTGATGATTTATTTGACCAGTTACAGGGTGCCCAGGTTTTCTCCAAAATTGACCTTAGATCTAGATACCGGCAGTTGAAAGTCAAACCAGGGAACATTGAAAAGACTGCCTTTTGAACGAGGTATGGACATTATGAATTTCTTGTTATGCCTTTCGGAGTTACTAATGCACCTGCTGCATTCATGGACCTTATGAACAGAATTTTTAAACCATTCCTCAACGAATTTGTAGTTGTTTTTATAGATGACATTTTGATTTACTCCAAAAATGAAGAAGAACATGAACATCATTTGAGAATTACTTTACAGACCTTAAAAGAACAGAAACTCTATGCAAAACTGACAAAGTGTGAATTTTGGCTTAATAATGTTATGTTTTTGGGTCATGTGATTAGTAAGGATAGCATTACCGTTGACCCACAAAAGATTGAAGCAGTAGTGAATTGGCCCAGACAGTCTAATGTTACCGAAGTCCGAAGTTTCCTAGGCTTAGCCGGGTACTACAGAAGGTTTGTAAAAGATTTCTCCAAAATTGTCCTACCATTGACTCAGTTGACTTAAAAGGGAAAATCATTTGACTGGACTGACCAGAGAGAATCAGCTTTTTAAGAGTTAAAGACTCGACTTGTGACTGCACCGATTCTCACCCTACCCTCAGGTATGAATGGATTTACTGTTTTTAGTGATGCTTCTTACAAGGGTTTGGGATGTGTCTTAATGCAGAATTGTAAAGTCATCACATATGCTTCCCGACAACTGAGACCGCATGAGAAAAATTATCCGACCCACGCTCGAGCGACGAGACCTACGCTCGAGCGAAGGATGTGTCTCATGCCCGAGCGTGCATCGAGCGAGCGTCGAGCGGAGATTTTCAACATCCAACACTTTTTGCATTTTTACAGACCGCTCGAGCGAGGATGTCCATGCTCGAGCGACCCCACTGTTTGACAAGCTCGCTTGAGAGAAGAAAGCCACGCCCGAGCGAGACCCCTGTTTTCTGAAAATTTTGAAAAGTGTTTTAAAGTACATCTTTGCATCCTCATTTCATCCTAGGCATTCCTAGGCCTAGTTTAAGGCATCTTAATGAGGATATTGATGTAGAACCACACCAAGTCGAGTTAAGGGGCTAAGTTATTGATTAGTGTGTGCTCGTTCTATTACTGTGTAGGGTTGGCATCCGAGGACGCTCAATAGCTTGTCTGTAGCCCGGAACTCTGTGAGTAACAATGTTGTAAAGATATGTTCAATCATAAATATTTTCTGAATGATCAACTGTATTGCTTTCTGAAAAGATATTTCTTACTGAATGAATGTTTGCCCTATTTGTGAACTGTATTCGTGGCATCCACAGCAAATTACTGTTACTATACTGCTACTGCTACTGTTACAGAGATCTCTGTCGGTTCCAATATTGGAACCACTACTGTTTACTGTTATGATGGCCATCAACTGACTGTTCGGTCTGTTAAGACCTACTGTACTGTTTTGCTATTGGATGTACCACATATAACTGCTATGGTTTCTAAATGACTGATATGACTGTTTAATGACTGAAAGGACATTCATTCTTAACCTCTTTACACAGTTATTATTCACTGGGCTTTAGCTCACTGTTTATATTTATATGTAGGTGTTCAGGCACCGGATCGATGCTAGGAGCGTCAAGTTAACTCCCTTTTTGTTAAGCCAACCATTGTGCCTCACCTCAAGGTTTCAAGTCTGACCGAGCTAAGGCTGTTTTAGGGTGTCTCAGTTTCACCCAGACTTGTACCGTACTCTGAATGTTTGTACATATAGTGTATATATGTTTTTCTTATGAAGGTGAATATATTCAAAAAAGTCTTTTTGCATACAGACTGTCACAGCTCATTAGACATCTTTTATTACTGTTTTGACTTCCGCCAGCCCCTGTACTCTGTATTACTGTCTTTACTGTCAGGCAGGCCTTCTGTAATCACAGATTACTGGCTGGTTACAGTACTAAACCCATAAGGGCGGATTTGGGTCGTGACAATACCATATCCCAAAAAAAATATACAGGACGAAGTAAGCACTGATCTTGTTACGCTTTTGTCTAGGAAAAACAACAAAACAAAACAAGAAAACCCAAAGACATGTATTAAAGAATAATTAGGAACCTGACCAAGCAACTTCTCATTGGGAGAAATGCTAGAGAGAAGAACTGTAAACATATGCTTAAGAAAATAAGAGCAGTGAGAACAACCTCACCTAAAAAAACACCACGAATAGAGAAAAAAAAAAGAGAAGAGATTGAGCAGTATCAAGGACGTGACACTTCTTTTTGCTATACTATTGTGTGTTCGAGCATCCAAACAAGAAAATTGATGAATGGTACCAAATACATCAAAGCAATTTGTAAAATCTATAATTCACCACCTAATGAAAAATTCTTACGGTTGTGGAGAATTGAGTTTGAACCATAGAATAAGAAGAATGGTTAATGTGAAAGAAATTAGACTTGAGTGACGTAAGATAGACCCAACAAAAGAAACTATAATCATCAATAAATGAAATATAGTACACATAACAGAACCACCTTTAGTAGTAGCAGCAATGGGGAGACTGTGAGAATATTAGGTTTATGTATATATGGTAGTATATATTCTGTATATAGTAAGGATTGAGCATATATTTTTTGTTTCCTTTTTCAGTTCTAGGGTTTGAATTATTAGATATACCAATGTATTCTTGTATCAATTACACCATTGAATATATAGAAAACTTACATGGTATCAAAGCCACGTCTGAAACCCTAGGTCAAGCCTTGATCATTTGAAGTTCTTTTTTTTCATTCACGTCTATTGTTTGAAGTCTTCTCTGGTCTTCTCCAAAGTCACGAAGGTCTCTCTGAGCTTCTTCAAAGTCACAACACACTTCTCTGTTCTTCTCCGAAGTCACGACAGACTTCTCTAGCCTTTTTCGAAGTCGCGATAGACTTCTGGTGCCTGGTCTGAAGTTGCAACTCTGGTCTGGGTTTGAGGGACCTTTCGTCTCTCTCTCTCTGTGGTTCAAATACTCGAACACCCATCGTGGTTCGCTGGGTCTGTTCAACCGACGATTTGGTCTCTGATTCTAATTCATTGGCCTTTGTTTCTGGTTCATTGCTCTCAATCTCTCTCTTAGGACGATACATCACCATAGTCTCTATGTTCCTTTATCTGCCCCATCTGGATTTGGTGTGTGTCTCTCTCTGTATTCGTGGTATTGCTCTTCATTTATTGTAGACCCAACCTTCAGTTCTCAACTTATTACTGTTTGACCTATTACTTCTCTCTTTATTACACTGAACCCCACCAGTTTATTGTTTTTCCTCTTTTGATTTATTATGATGTTGGACAATAAAATTAAAGCCATTAAATGTAAACTCATTGGTAGCAATTATGTCTATTGGGCCAGTGTTATGAAGAATTTTCTTCTTAGTCAGAAAAAATGGGGCAATGTTTCTAGTTTTGTTCCTCATCCATCAAACCCGAAACAAAAAGGATACATGACTTCCTATGACACTTGGGATTGTGACAATGCTCAAGTTCTGACCTGGTTTCATAATTCTGTAAATGACTGTATTGGAATGATGTTTTCCAAATATAGTACTACCAAGGAGGTGTGGAACTATTTATTGGGTGTGTATCAACAGTCCAACTTTACCAAGTGATATGAGTGGAAACAGCTATTCAGAGTACGCGTCAAAGGGATCAATCTATTCAAGACTTCTATATTGAGATGGCAAGTCTCTAGGATCAGTTGACTCTCATGGAACCACCTAGCCTCAAGGTACTAGACACTTGTGTTGAGTTTCAAGAGCAGGGTCATTTAGTACAGTTCTTAATGGCTTTTTCCCCTCAGTATGAGGCTATCCGTGGTGGTATCTGTGACGCCCCAAAATTTGGGGACATCATAATAAGGTTTAAAACTTAAAATCAATTTTCTTACTTAAGAATCCTCATCAATGTTGCCACCAAATTTACCATCATCCATTAATTAACAACACCAAAACTAAAAGTTCATAAATTACAACTCCAGTCAAACTTAAAACTTTGTCTTAGTACACAAATAAAAAAATAAAAAAAAAACTAGAGAAAAACTAGAAAACTCAAAAAAATGGTTCATGGAACTTTGGCACGCTTCAAGCTAATCAGGGCTGAATATTGCCTTTCAACACCTCGGTGTTTCCTTCGGTTTCTTCGATTTCTTTGGTACCTGGCATGAAACGCCAGGGCAACGAGGATGCCAATGAGCGATGAGCTCAATAAGATATTACAACCCGAAATACCCACCCCGATAATAATACCCACAATGAATAATGCGTAGTAACAGAATAACAGGTAGCATTTAATAAGCATAATAGGAATGTCATCAGTTGACATAATAAGAATAGATAATAAATAAATAAAAATTGACAAACAGAAGCAGTATTTCATCATAAGGAAAATGCCCACTTTTCTTTTTAAATTTTCATAGATCTAATTTATCAGATAAGTTTAAGTAACTCCCCGCGGAGCACTATTTCCACTCAACCGTTAAGCAATGGCCACGGGCAATTCTGACTCCCCCTTGGTCAAATATTCAAATGTTACCTACAGTAACTACCAATGATGCCCACGCACCAGGGTTACATACCCGAGTCGTGGCATCACGATCTGCCCCAAGGGAACGGTCTATGTTGTGATACCAGCTCCACCAACCTTATATCGCCTACACCGATAAGAGCCGAAATACCTTCCCGTGCCATGTTAGGGTTCGCAACTCACTTGCACAAGATTCTAGACCGGGCTCACCCCATCACTTTTAAAATGTAATGTATCATTGGTTAAATTTCATGTCTCTCTACTTGTTGAGATATTCACAATAATTCAACATTTAATTACCAATAATGTTATACCAACTCATTAAAACTCCCAACATAAAATATTACACATATTACACAATAGTAAACAATTGTACAAAATTTAAATAAACAATTAATTTAAACCATTGTATAAAATAATAATGTAGATACCAAAAATAAGAAATAAATCATAATCACTCACATACATGGATTTTTAATCTACAAGGTTAGATTAGTACAATATTAAATTTTAGTCCAAATAAACAATTGAAAAGATAATTTTTGATTCCTCCTTAATCTGCCAAGGTTTTCAGAATGTATATCTTGCAAATAAAATTATAAATAAATTACTTATATAACTCTAAAATTCATATAAATCTACAGAATCTCAATAAATATGTTATGGTCATTTTTAAGAAAGCATTTTCTAAAAATAAATTATAAATAATTCTTAAAAATTCCAAGAATGTTCATGACACAGATTTATCGCATTTTCTTAAATTAATTCCATACTTAAATTTATAAATCAATTCCATAATATAAAAATTTATTATGAAACTAGACTTCTCAAATTTCATTTTTTGCTTAGAAATTATCAAAAGGTTTAATATAAAATTTTTAATGATTTTTCAAACACATAATAAAATCTGCCTATAGCTCCAGATTTGGTTAAAAACCTGTATAAATTCGTAAAAACCTCAATAATTGTTGAAACAATTTGTAAATGAACTAGACATCATTATCAACAACTTTGTAGAAGAAATCATCTTCAAATTTTGGGTATAAAATTGTCTAAAAATTTGTACAACTTTCTGACAGATTTAAATGGCCAAATAACATCTTGAATAATCTTTTTAATGGCATAAACTACACATGCAAGTCCAAATTCTACAATATGATTTTCAGACTACCAATATTTAATATACCATCATAAAATTTTATACAATAAAATCCTATCTACAAGTTTAGACAATTTATCATATGTATATAATCTGAAAATTTCAAATATATATATATATATATAAAAAAAAAGAGAAGGTTGAGAGGGTTTTCTTACTTAATGGGGTGATGAAATGGTAGGAAAAATTATAAGCTTCCTGATCTTCTACTCTACTTTGACTGAACTTTGCTCAAAGATTTTTTTTTTTTTTTTTTTTTTTTTCCATTTGAAATGGCGTTTCTACTACCAACCAAAGCCAACCCACACAATGACACACACACCAATGGCCACACCCACAACACTCAAGCATTGAAATAATATAATTTTTATATATAATAATAATTTATAATAATTAATTATATAATTTTTATAATTTTCGTAAATATAAATCATTTTTCACTTGAAACAATTGCTTTCATCATGCCACAGTGAGTTATCCGAACGTCCTGCAGTTTCCTTAGATCTCTAGCTATGGAAAGTGAGAACGTAGTTTGTAGTTTATGACACCAGAACACATCTACAGACGTCAGGTTGCCGAGCCATACAAGTTGGGTGGGACCCTTCCACATATTTGTCAATTCAGGCAAGAAATATAGTACCAACTCTTTCAATGCACGGAAAGCCGTGTTCGGTAGTCGGTATTCATGACATATATTGAACACCCACAAAATTATTATTTTTAATAATGTCTTTGTTAGTGATTGAATTGAGTTAATTTAAAACTAACTTTTACACTAATATATATTTTAAATAAACTATGGATAAAATTAATTAATTGATTTTATTATTATTATTATTATTATTATTATTATTATTAGAATAATTAAATGCGGGTTTTCACAATCTACCCTCCTAAAAAAAATTTCGTTCTTGAAATTAATTCGTACCTTTAGACTCAAAAAGCTAAGGATAATTGGCACGTATCATATCTTCTCATTCCCACATTGACTCTTCCATCCCACGATGTCTCCAGAGAACTCGAACCAACGGTATAGTTTTATCTAGTAATTTCTTTCACGACAATCCAAAATTTTAACAGGCTTTTCTTCAAATGTCACATCTTCATCAAGATTAATTTTCTCCCTATTGATGATGTAAGAAGGGTGTGGCTCGTATTTCCGTGGCATAGAGACGTGGAAAATACTATGCACTCCAGCCAGTTGAGGTGGTAGAGCCAAACGGTATGCCACCTCTCCTATTTTGTCCAAAATTTCGAAAGGCCCAATGAAGCGGGGTGATAGCTTTCCCTTCTTTCCGAAACGAACAACTCCTCGACGAGGTTGTATTTTCAAAAATACATGATCTCTAACTTAAATTGCTAAGGGTCTTCTCCTTTGATCTACATAACTTTTCTGCCTACTCTAAGCGGTCTCAAGTCTTTGTCTAATTAATTTCATATTTTCGATAGTTTCTTGAACCAACTCTGGTCCTAAAAGAGGTGCTTCTCCAACTTCCGTCCAACATATTGGTGACCAACAAGGCCGTCCGTACAAAGCTTCATACGGCGCCATACCAATACTTTCTTGAAAACTATCATTGTAAGAGAATTCGACTAGTGGTAAGTGTCTCTCCTAACTACCCTTAAAGTCCATCAAACAAGCTCAAAGTATGTCTTCTAAGGTTTGTATCATCCTTTCAGACTGCCCATCGGGTTGTGGGTGAAATGTCGTGCTAAAGCATAGGTTCGTTCCCATTACCTTTTGCAAGCCCTACCAAAATTGAGAAGTGAATTGAGGATGACGATCAGACACGATGCTAATTGGTACTCCGTGTAACTTAACCACTTCTTTGATGAACAATCTACTGAGTGAATCCAACGTATTTGATGACCCGATAGGTAAGAATCGGGCTGTCTTAGTTAGTCGATCTATCATTATCCACATGCCGTCATGTCCCTATGGCGACCAAGGCAAACCCGTCACGAAATCCATAGTTATGCATTCCCATTTCCACTCCAAATTCATTGAGCATTCCAAACATATTCCATTCTCTAAGTGCTAAACTAACAACAATTCCTCTAATCTTGTGACTTAGCGCATCTGCTACCACGTTAGCCTTGCCGGGATGATAGGAAAGGGTAAATTGAATCCTCAAGATACTCCATCCAACGTCTCTGACGCATGTTCAGATCCTTTTGGGTGAACAGATACTTCAAGCTTTTGTGATCAGTGAATATCTCAAAATTTTCACCATACAAGTAGTGTCTCCAAATTTTGAGTGCATAAACTATAGCTGCTAATTCCAAGTCATGGGTGGGATAATTCTTCTCATGGTTCTTTAATTGCCATGATCCATATGCCACCACCTTGGCATTTTGCATCAATACGCACCCCAGACCTTCTTTGGAAGCATCACAATACACGTTGTACCCAATATCATGTTCTGGCACTATGAGAATAGGGGTACTCGTCAATCTTTTCTTAAGTTCTTTCACAAGACTCGTTCCATTCAAACTTTACCCCCTTTTGAGTCAAATGTATCATTGGTTTAGCCAATTTTGAGAAGTCTTGAATGAATCTTTGATAGTAACCGGCCAATCCTAGGAAACTACGAATCTCAAATGTGTTCTTAGGTCGCTTCCATTCTGTCACTGCTTCTACTTTAGTTGAGTCTACTGATATTCTCTTTTTAGATACCACGTGACCCAAAAACTTTACTTCATCCATCTAGAATTCACCTTTACTAGCCTTAGCATACAGTTGGTTTTCTCTCAAAGTTTGAAATACTATTCTCAAATATTGTTCATGGTCTCCTTCCGACTTGGAATACACCAAAATATTATCTATGAAAACTACCACAAATTGATCTAAGTAAGGCGTGAATATTTTGTTCATTAAGCTCATGAACATGCCTGGTGCATTGGTTAGACCGAATGGCATTACTACGGATTCATGGCGGCCGTAACGCGTTTGAAACGCAGTCTTAAGAATATCTTCCTCCCGAACACGCAAAAAAAAAAGAAAAGGAAAACTCAAAATGCATGGATGTGGGGATATGAGGTTTCGAACCCCTGTCCTCAGGCTTAGTCTCTTGCTCTTTCAACCACTAAGCCACGCCACTCCTGTGACAAAATATTCAAACAAATGTATATATAGGTATATGAGACACATATACAAAAAAAAAACCAAACAAAACAAAAGAAACACTCGTTGCTATGGGGCCTTGAACCTCTAACCTCAGGCTTAGCCTTTCAATCCTCAACAGTCGAACCACTGAACCCAAGCCACTCTTGTGACCAAATATGCAAACAAATATATAATACATTGATATACAATTCATATACATATATGCATACAACTCTCCCGCCTCTTTCTCTTCCTTCAAAAACTGCGTTTGACACGCGGGCTTGCTTTTACGTCGGCTGGCCGACCAAAAGTAAGCCTCCTCGATTTGCAAGCTCGCCTCGGCTCTCTCTCCCTCTTTGTCTTCTTCTATTCTGTCTTCTTCTTCTTCATCACTCTTTTCTCTTCTTCTTAATGACTCTCTTCTTCTGTCTCTTCTCCATCACTCTTCTTCTCTTCCTCTTCTATTTTCTGTCATTTCTCTGCGACTCCCTTCTTTCCTCTCTCTTCCTATACATGGCTTCGTCTCGCCCCCTCTCTCTTTTTCCGGATCTTAATGATCCATTGAGCTCCTCTGGGCTAAGTGCCCCTACTCTTACTCATCCTAGTCTTCTTACACTAACAGTTGAGCAAGTGATGGCAGCTCAAACTGATATTGAGGCCAACCACTACACGTTGAAGTCGTATATGGAGACAGTGGCCGCGGTCACTAACCTATCTCACCGTCTGCAAAACAAGACGTGTGAGGTACATCAGGTTAATGCCCAATTCCCTACGGTTACCATCATTGTGAATTTATGTTTCATCATTTTTCTACCCATTTGGATAATACAGCCTACCACATGGCACAATATATATATATATATATATGTCACAAAGCTATAGATTTGATTTGATTTTACAAACCTCCAGCTTTTTTTCGACTATATTTAAGGCGTTTTCAAATTTAACTCCCAATGTACGTGTGCTAATTTCATCTTGTCTATCCCCACAGGTTCTATTTGTCATGAGGAAGTTTCCTGTGACATCCATAGAATGGTTCGGGGGCTGTTTCGTATTTTCGCCCCCCGAATGCCTTTTTTCAACTAAGTTTAAGGCGTTTTCGACTCTAACTCCCAATGTACGTGTGCTAATTACATCCTGTCTGTCCCCACAAGGTGTATTTGTCACAAGAAGCCTACCCGTAACATCCACAGAGTGGTTCGGGTTCTGTTTTGCATTTTCGTTCCCCGAATACCTTTTTTTGACTAAGTTTAAGGCATTTTTTACTCCAACTCCTAACCTACATGTGCAAATTACATGAAGTCTATCCCCACATGTCCTATTTTTCATGAGGAAGCTACCTGTGACATCTATAGAGTGGTTCAAGGGCTGTTTTGCATTTTTGCCCCCCCGAACGGCCTTTTTCGACTAACTTTAAGGCGTTTTCGACTCTAACTCCAAATGTACGTGTGCTAATTACATCCCGCCTGTCCCCACAAGTCTTATTTGTCACCCAAAACCTGCCATAATATCCACAGAGTGGTTCGGGTGCTATTTTGCATTTCCGCCCCCAAAATGGCCTTTTTCAATTAAGTTTAAGGCGTTTTCGACTCTAATTCTCAATGTACGTGTGCTAATTACATCCCATCTATCCCTACAGATCCTATTTGTCATGAGGAAGCTTCCTGTGACATCCATAGAGTAGTTCGGGGCTGTTTTGCATTTTCGCTCCCCGAACGCCTTTTTTTGACTAAGTTTTAGGCGTTTTCGTCTCTAACCCCCAATGTACTTGTGCTAATTACATCTCGTCTATCCCCACAAATCCTATTTGTCATGAGGAAGCTTCCTGTGACATCCATAGAGTAGTTCAGGGGTTGTTTTGCATTTTGGCCCCCAAATGCCTTTTTTTTATTAAGTTTAGGGCGTTTTCGACTCTAAATCTCAATGTACATGTGCTAATTACATCTCGTCTATCCCTACAGGGCGTATTTGTCACGAGGAGCCTACCCATAACATCCATAGAGTGTTTTGGGGACTGTTTTACATTTTCGCCCCTCAAACGCCTTTTTCTAACTAAGTTTAAAGCAGTTTTGACTCTAACTCCTAACCTATATGTGCTAATTACATGCCATCTTCCAATGTGGCCAAAACCTGTGCCAGCTATTTGCATTCATTGTGATAGTCAGACATCCATAGAGTGGCTCGGGGGGTGTTTTGCATTTTCACCCCCCGAACCGCCTTTTTCGATTAAGTTTAAGGCGTTTTTGACTCTAACTCCCAATGTACGTGTGCTAATTACATTCCGTCTATCCCCACAGGTCCTATTTGTCACAAGGAACCTACCCTTAGCATCCACAGAGTGGTTCGGATGCTGTTTTGCATTTTCTCCCCCCTAAACGCCTTTTTTCAACTAAGTTTAAGACGTTTTCAACGGAATTATGAAAGTAATTGGGACACCATTTCTAAAACCTGGGGATAAATGCAGGCTACTATTCCCAACGTGCAGATGTAAGTCTTACCTCTTCTACGCATTCTCTTTCAATTGACCTATGGTGATTTTTGGGGATAAATGCAGGCTTCTTTTTCAACTAAGTTCCCGCGTGTGTGGTGATTTTTGGGTCCAATGGGTCTAGCCCATTTTGCCCATAACCTCTCCCTCTAAAACACTTGGGTACCCCTTGGGGCACACCCCAAGTATCTGACCCTAAGCCTTATAAACCCTTTCAAAACTTCCCACCAAATCAATGTGGGACAAGCCAATTTACAACTTTAAGGAATTTTCCACCATAACTCCATTTCCATGGAGCACACTTTGGCTTCAATTTCCCATTCACTCGGTAATGGTTTTGAGTAACCAGATATACCACGTGAATCACAACGCGGCATAGAACGCGTTACCACTTTGACCCGAGTAAATCGATGCTCGGGGCCCACTTAAAAAATAGACCAAACTTGAGAAAAAATTCTGGTTTTACCTAGAATTTTTCCACCATTTCCAACAATCCCCCACATAAATGGAATTTGATGACAACGGAAATGCAACAATATGCAGACTTTAACGAAAGAGTATAAGTCGAAAATATCTTGCATCAGGATAGGTAGTTTTCGGCCTTGAACCTTCCCTAGTGATAACCTATCAGACTTACTGGCTAACCATTGGACGCGATGCCTTGAATTGTTCAGCCATTTGTGTAAGCCAAGACAATAGATTTCACACAAAATATCTTCTAACACATCGTGGTTCTCACTGTTGTGTTCATTTTGGCCTTGAACGCGCCTGGTTTTCATAAGTGTGTCTAGAAAATTTAGCTTCTTCATTCTCATAGAACCGGCCCCAGTTCAACACTCATATAGGTGATTCTAACAGTGGGGGGTTTGGGACAGATTCTATGGCCTTTGCCCAAAATGCTACGTTTTTGTGCCCTAATATGTGCAATACGAGAGAAAATAACAACGAAATGAGGGTGGAATGACTTACCAGTGAAAAGTAGGACCTAATCCTTCAAGCACGAAGAATGGCAGCGAGTCTGGATGAGGATGCAAGAGCTCTGGGATCGAATGTCGAAATGGCAGTAAGAGGATTTGGAGTTCGAGCAGGGCATGTATGTATAAGCAAAGAAAACCACCCAAATTCAAATTCTGGCAAAAACGGCAGGTTGGCTGCCTGATGACTAATGGCAGACCGCCACGTGTCCCCATTTATGGCTTTGACAGGACTGAAGCGACGGGTTGAAAAGACGAAGAGCCAACCGAGCTACTTTCGACGAGAATAGGTCAGCCGAGGAATATAACCGGTCAAATCTGCGAACAATTACGTCAACTAGCTCGGTCGAGGCTTGGCATCTTGACGACCGGAGAAAAAAAACTCACCTAGTACTCCAAGCCAAAAAAAGAAACTAGTTAGAAAAATACATGTTCCTAACTATGCCAAATGTCTAATGCAACACCTCAGCTACTAATATGGCATATGACTCAATTCAAGATATGCGGTTGAGAGGGTAATTTATGATCTGGGGTTGGGCCGAGATATTGACCGATCAGGTTGAGAGCCCAGCAGCGCACTGGGCCGAGATGATCCACTGTTCGCCCAGAGAATGGGAGCCAAAACTTGGGTCGGGCAGAGTTTGGACCGAGCGTGTGCCACCCCGGACCGTACAGAAATTGCTCGGCCAGGAAGCAACCAGTCAGACCGGGATGTTCGGTCCGAGGATGGTCGAAGCCAGGCATGCTGAGAGACCGGCGCCCGGAAAGGCGCGGTCAGCCGAGGTAGTTGATTGACCGGCAAGAAGGCCGATCAAAGTAAGTATCCGGGCTAGGCTCGGCCGGGATGCCACTTAGCCCGGTCCTCCGTTTGTTTATCCGGATAGGCGCTTAAGGTATGAAGCATGGTACGACCGAGGTAGGGCAGCTCGGCTGCCGAGCTCCAACTGTGCTGACAGGCAGTTGAGGGCAGGTGATGAATGGCATGGCTTATGCTGACAGATGGGATAGCAGAGCCACGTGTCAGGAGATGACAGGGAGTGGATATGGGGCTCAGAAGGTATATAAGCATGTCTGCGCCCCCCATACAAAAAACACGAACACATCTGTAAGGATTTCTTACACTCAAACACTCTCTCCCTTCTCTCTATTCCCTCTAAGGTGTGTGCTAACTTGACCGTCGGAGGGTTTTTCCGGCCACACACCGCCGGGTAGCTCACCATTACTTGCTCGCAGGTGATCGGACATCGACGGAGCTCGGAAGAAAGGAATACGGGCACGCCGGAATATTTGCTCCCCATACAGCGGTCTAAGCATGTATTCAACGAAGTATTGAAATGAAAATGCAGTTAGAATAATGCGCCGAGCCTTGGTGCATGCAATATAAGATGAATGGATGCAAGCATAAGGTATGCCAATGGAAACGTTATGCTCCTAATCTAATCATTGTAAGTAGAAAAATAAAGCTAACTAGCTAACTAAGCTAAGCTAATTTCAGCATTTTCACAGAGAGAATTTAACTCGCAAAAATTTTTGCCTGACTTAGAGAAATTTCGTCCAACTTGGAGAAACTTCGACCCGATTCAGAAAAATTTCAATTTTCACATAGAAATTTCATGATCACAGAGAAAATCAAAGAAATTTCTCCGTAAAAATTGAAATTTCTCTAAGTCGGGTCCAAATTTCTCTGAGTCAAGCAAAATTTATTTGAGTTGAATTTTCTCTGTGAAAATGTTAAGCAACCTTAACTACTATGAAAATATTGTATGTCCTTTATTTGATAAAACCTTAATATCAGAGACCTAAAAAAAATCCCTAAACTAAAAGTTGACACCTTAATTTATTAAGTAATTTATCTAGTCATTATTATAGATAAAATTAATAAAGATTTTAGCAGTCTCAAAATGTTTTATTTTTTTAATTTATATTTTTTACTTTATAATTTCACTTGGATTTTATTTTTTTACTTTTTAATTTTAATAATGAAGTCGTTAGGTTTTAATGCGAGTTTTAATATAATTATTTTTTCATTTTATTGCTTGAAATTTGAGTGAAAGTTGAAACATGAAATACTAAATTTAAATCGGATAAATTGCACTGACACTCTCTGAGGTTTTTGTTTAATATAAATTCTTCTCTCACATTTGAAAAATTACATTCCATTCCATGAGGTTTGTAATCTTATTATAAATTGCCCTATGAATTACTGATGTCATGTCATAAAATTTTCTAAAAGACCATTTTGCCATTTTTTCTATCATTTTTTATTCCTATCATCATGACTACATTTTATAACTTTTTATCATTAAATTTGGCCTGAACATATTCTTATTGAGTGATGATATACAAGCATAAATTTTACATTGAATTTTCAAACACAATGATATAGCTTAATGGTGACTTTTCACTTTAAAACAAAAAACACATAAACATGATTTATATTTACAATAATATCACTATCACAACATTTTTATGATATTTTTTCTATAAATTTTTATATATAAATATAATTTTTCATTTTTATTTCTACCATTATATGTAGATTAGATCAATTTAATTTAGATATATTTAAAAAGTATAAAATTTGTATAAAATATTTAAAATATATATATATATATATATACTAAATACAACAAAATAAGATAATGTATTGATTTTTTTATTTTTTTGTGTTTGGTGAATTAAAAAACAATCACAAATTAGGTGTATCTAAAAAATTAAAAAAACTTGCTTAAAATATAAAAAAAAAAAAACAATAAAATAAAAAAAAAACTTAATTTTTTGTGTGAAATAAACCAGATAATATGATTGTTATTTCCTTTCAAATGACATGAGCAAAATATTTGTATTATTTTATTATTTTATATGCATAAAGGTTAAGGGATAAATATGTCATTTTAATCTGACGGAGTAAGTATAATTTCTCAAATGTGATGGGAGAATTTGTATTAAATAAAAAATCTCAAGGAGTGTCAATGTAATTTACCCATTTAAATTTTGAGTTAAAGCCAGAGAGTAAAAAAAAATGTAATTTTTTTTTTAAAACTTCCTTATGTTGGTGTTCTGAAAATGTGTTTATGTGTGGGGTCATTATTCAATATTTTTGAAATATGAACACGTGGTGCTCCATAAGTTTTTGATTAGTAGAGAGGAGTAGAGTGTCACAATTTATGTTGGGAATAAAGGAACAACATAAAAACTAAATAATTGATAATTAATTTAAAATATAATCACATAATGTTTCGAGATTATTAAATAATTTTCCGCTTATGTGACTCTTGTGTTAGTAATTACATTACATTGAAATAAAAGTTGAAAACTCAAGACTGTCCGGGAACAACCTTAAAAAACTCGTGTGTATATATATTCTTAACTTATTTTGTCATTAATGATTTTTTTAAAAATTATGTTAAAATTTTGTTTTGTTGTTTTTTTGTTTTTTTCCAGTCCATCTTATGTAGATGACTTAAAAAGTTAAAAAGATTTTTTAAAAAAATCAAAAAAACTTATGTGATTTGCTTCTTCTTTTTTTGTTGCTTCTTCTTTTTTTGGGGGGGGGGATTTTTTCAAATTTAAAAAAAAAACTTTATAAAAACAGAAAAAATAATAATTTCGCATCCATATTTAATTTAGGGGACATTTCATTTTAACTTTTAAAAATTATTTATATATTAACAATAAATCTTACAGCATTAAACTATATTACAAACTTGTTCATGTATTTAAAATTATTTTTTTAACTTTTCACTTATATGTTATCAGTTTGTAAACAAAGCATCAAAATTAAACTAGAGGTCCGACAAATTTAGGCAAAATCTAATTAAAAGTTAGAAGAAATAAAGTGTTAATATACTTACATACCATATCATATATTAGTGTCATGTTTATATCTATCTATCTATATATTATATAAGGAAAATGGAGTTTCTAATAAGAAAGCTTGTGAGAGCTCCAAAGTCTTATTCCACAATTACTAATTTTTGTGAATTTAAAAATATTTAAAAATAATTCTATTGGCTAAGAAAGAAATTATAGATCAAAAAATAATAATAAAAAATCACCTGAAATTCTGAATTACAAGTACCTAAAATCTCTCCCCTCAATATTTCTCTCTTTCCTAAATCTCATCTCATAACAAAATAACTATACCCAAAAAAAAACACAAATCTCATCTCATAACAAAGTAATTATATATATTTTTTTAAAAAAAAACGTTATAGATTAAAAAGAACATAAAACCACAATTGTTAATTTTTTTAAAATTACAAAAATCTCTCTCCCAATATTTATCTCTTTCTTAAATCTCATAATCTATCTATCTATACTACTATATATTATATCAAAGTAACTTTTTATCTTAGAGACCCTAAGTGTTTCAAAACCTTAAATCTAATTTTTTGAATTTTTGATTTTTATGAAATAAAATTAAAACATCTATTGGCTATTTCAATAATATAAATATTAACCTTCAAAATTATTTAATGCAAATATATTGCTAGTAAAAATAAAGAAATAAAGAAAAAATCACACAATTCTCAACCTTCACCTCTGTCACGACCCAAACCCGCCCCTATACTTGGATTACCAAAGGCTTCTTAAAGAATGACACGTGATAAGGGGCTACGGAAGCAATTATAGAAATATATATATTGTCCATAGAGCTATGATAACATATATGAGACGGAAATTTTCAAAACAAACTTATATATATATATAACATCGTAAATACATTAGTCTTATGTCACCCATGCACAGATGTAATCAAAAGGAAACTTATCCCTGTATACAAATAAGCAAAAACAAACAACAAAACATCTTTGTCAGGTTTACAAAACTTGACTTCTTCAAAAAGGGAACCTTCTCGGGGGGCACAGTGGCAGGCTGACTCAACACTCCAGGTAGCAGCTTAGGCCTGGTTATGCGCTTGCTCACCTACAGACATAAAATAAATAGTGAGCGGGAGCCCAGTGAATAATAACAAAGTAAAGGGTTTTAAATTAACGATGTCCACAACAAATTCAGAAACCAAAATTCATATCAAATAGACATATATTCATATTCTTGTTCAACTTCATATAGAAACAAAATTCATGCTTAATCATGCATAGTACATCCATTAGCGTTATCATGCTTGTTAGTTCCATAAGGAACCTCCGGTACTGGGATCTTGTAATATACTTGAGCCATGGTATTGTTACCCTCAGGCGAAGGCCTTGAGACCGTGGTATTATGACCCCCAGGCAAGGGCTTTGCTTATAACCACAGTATTGTTACCCCCGGGCAAGGGCCTTGTGCTAAGGATGCCACGAATACTTGTCAGAATTGAACAATCATTCATTGGACAGAATATAACATTTTATAAAATAGAGTATTTCTTGTCATATCATATCATATAAGAAATTACTTAGACGTAAACATATCTTTATAAATTTATTACTCACAGATGGCTTCACTTGCAGAACAGACAAATCAAGTAACTTGTGGCGCGTGACCTACACACATATAGCAGAAACACACAATGAAACACACTCTCAGTTGGTACTTAACTTCTTTCATTTCATTCTTAGTGTGTTTCTAAGTCTTAACCTCTTATTGAGTCTTAATCATGTCTTAGGAATGCATAGGATGCAATATGGATGCCAAAATGCACTTTGGAACCTTAAACAAAACTTGCTAAAAATAGGGGTCCCTGCTCGAGCGCAACTTCCTTCGCTCGAGCGGACATGTAAACATGTGAGAGGTCGCTCGAGCACAACTTTCTTCACTCGAGCGATCTACAAACTTTGAAAAAGCATTGGTTGTGTGATTTTTACGCTAGACGGTCGCTCGAGTGTGAGACTCAAGTCCTCACTCGAGCGCAACTCTTGTCGCTCGAGCGGTCTGCAAAAACATGAAACTTCTAGAGGCATGCATTTTATGCTCGAGCGGACTTTTGGTCGCTCAAGCAGAAGTGCAAAAATAAAGGTGGTCGCTCGAGCGCAAGATCTGTGGCTCGAGCGAGAGGTCAAATTCTGAAATTTCCATATTCACTTCCAAACTTCCAAACTCAAATCAAATACTCCAAAACTCATTCTTTTGGGCTAAAAACTTGAGGAACCATATATGAACTTGGAAAACTTTGGGAATTCTAAACCATTTCGCAAAACCAAAGTCCAAAAACTTTCCAATTGTGCAAAACAAAACCCAATTCCTAGAAAACATAACATGACCATGACATGCATAATATGAATGAGGTTCCAAGTCTCCAAATCATGATCAATTAAGATGTTCTACTCAAAAACATGGTGAATTCTTAAACTAAAACCAAAATATGAACATGCATGGAATAAATTCTTAGACAACATGCTCTAAATTCAATGCAATGCACATGCATGTATGTATACTCTACTCTTCTACTTCATTAAGCTTAATTCTTGCCTCAACTCACTTAATTATTTTGAATACATGTGTTAAGTATCCTAAGTACACAACTAAATGCTTGATTTCTTATCTTAGGTTCTCAATTCCTTGAATCCTAGTGAGTTCTTACTTAATTTCTTCAATTCCCCTTAATTCTCTAGCAAATTCCTTTGTTTGAAGACTTCTCCCGTCTCTCTCTCTCTCTCTCTCTCTCTCTCTCTCTCTCTCTCTCTCAACTCACTTAATTATTTTGAATACATGTGTTAAGTATCCTAAGTACACAACTAAATGCTTGATTTCTTATCTTAGGTTCTCAATTCCTTGAATCTTAGTGAGTTTAATTTCTTCAATTCTCCTTAATTCTCTAGCAAATTCCTTTGTTTGAAGACTTCTCCCGTCTCTCTCTCTCTCTCTCTCTCTCTCTCTCTCTCCGCGTTTGTGTGTGTGTTAGCTCAAGGATATGTTGCAATGAAGGGAAAAGAATGAGTGGAGGTATAAAATATGCCTTATATAGGCTTAGATCAAAACAATTCATTAATTACGCTTAGTTAAGCATTAATTATTCTAATTTAATTGTTCCGAACCGGATTTTAATTAAACCTACCATAATTTTCCAAAAATCCTAAATAACACATAAATAAAGTCAATTTTGTAATCGGATACCGATAAAGCCTTCAATTTACAGATATAAACTCAAATAATGCAATGCGTATGTAATTAACTCAGGATTTAATCTCAATTACTTATTAGACATAGTTAAGCATGAATTAACGTTATTCATGTGTCAAGGTTGTTACCCTCTCCATCTCAAAATAAATCAAGCCTTTATTGAAAAATAATATAAATCTCATACAATATTCTCTCTTAAAATAAATCTAATGAAAAGGAAGCTCTCTCACCTCCCATAAAATGTGTACTATTAATATTTTTTACAATTGGTCTGATTTATACACATAAAATTAAGTCTAACATAAAATAAAAATTAAACCTTATATTTAGATTCTCTCTTTATTCCATAATTAAACACAATTTTATTCCCAAATAAATTTAAGCATATCTATACTGTATATAATTTTTTTAAAAAAATTCATAATTTATTATTTTTTATAATGATTCCATGATTTATAATTTAAAAAAGGAAAGATGAAAAAAATTATTCTTATGCACTCTTTCTCTAACAAATTCTTTCTTCTATCAAAAAATCGTAGCCATCATACATTATACTTTTTCTAAGTCATTCATGTCTTCCTCGCCCTATAAATATTATATTCATGAAACGATGAAACTCATTTTTTTTAACTTTTTTTTTATGAGATAATTTGAATGTTAGTTTATGTTTAATCTATTGTATTCTTTAAACAGACTCTTTTATTCTTTAGATACACCATTTTTTCTTCTTTTTATTTTTATTTTTATCTATGAACTTTTTTTTGTTTTTGTATTTTATATTTTGTATGTCATTTCTCCCTCTTCTCTACCAACCATTATCTGTTTTTTGTTTATAATTATTTTTTTGTTGGTTAATATTGTTTTACTATAATTTTTATACTAAAATGGCGTGATAAAATCATTTGTATAATAAAAAATATGTCACTCATTATAAAATGATCGATCAAAATCCAAACAAAATCATTATTAATAAATTTTCAATGACTAATATTCAATTTTTGTAAAATAATTCCAATATATTTCTTCCAAAAGTTAAATATTTTTATTTTTGTTTATGTTTTAAATAAGCATATTAAAGTATAAATAGATATCCAAATAAAATTATACTTACTAATAACTATAGCATTAGTTTTAATTGTAATCACATTTTTTTAAAGTCTTTATTCATTTTTTTACCTTTTTTTTATAGTTTAAATTATATGTTACGATAATTGTTTCTTATTCATTAAGTTTTTAAAATTTCTTTAATTTTTTCATTTCAAAAACCAATATAACAATTTTTTAAAATTCATATATTTTTATTCTAAAATAGTGGAGTATTAGAATTATGTCATTTTTTTTTATAACAAAGCATAATTTTAATTGTTAATTGTCAATATAATAATTTTAATATATCTATACTATATATTATAGTAAAGGAACATTAAAAATAAAACTCTTTAATTCATATATAAAATTTTATTTACAAGGGACAAAATATAAAAAAATTATCGTATTTTTAATAAATAATATATTATTTTATCTCGTGCATATCACGGGTGATTTATTTAATAATATTTAAGAAAATTATTAATAAGAAAAAATAAATAAATAATAGTTATGTTTAAGAAATTTTCCAATATTGATTTGGGCTAGCGTACGACCTAGCCAAAAAAAAGGTGATTGGTCACATAATTGAAATATTTGATAATAATCATTTCAAAGTTTGTATTTAAATCATATTATTGTCACTTTGACAGAAAAGTAGGTCGGGCCAATCTCTACAATATGTGCCCATGTCAATTCTAGAAAAATTGTCTTCTTATATGTTCAATCCTGAACAATATTATC
>NW_021025866.1:1953217-1972272 GCF_004153795.1 Camellia sinensis
GTATAGCTGTAAGTCATTCTGTGTGCCTAGTTTCGAGTTGCGGGTTTCATCTCATGCATCGGGTGCCATTTTTCCATGTTTTGGGGCTGTTTAGCATCATACTTCAGTGCTGAAACAGAGCGCAAGAATGCCCGCTCGAGCGCCAAGACACAAGAATAAAGTACATCCGCTCGAGCGTAGATTTCCCCATCCCAGAACTTACACCAAAAAGTACTACCCGCTCGAGTGCTGTAGACACCCCATTTTTGACCGTCCTCAAGACTTGGACGTCACCGTTTGAACACTCGGTGATCCTCCTTGTTTATGTTCGTCTTGAGTTCCCGCATGCCTCGGCTGCGCACCTTGCCTTAGAATCTCTCAGCTCGACTGCTTTGTGTCTGGTTTTGCACCAAGAGCTTGTGGATGTGTTCCTGAGGGAAGGAGGGAGCCTGTCGACCAAGTCTCCTGCCCACCGGCCGCCTTGATTTTCAATCGGCCAAATGTGATGGCCAGCCTTCCAATTTGACTGCCGGTCGACCACTTTGATGGCCGGCCGGCCAAATGTGGTTTTCAACAGATATCTCTGTAGACAGCTGGCAGCTGTCATTCCAGGCCATACCCCAACCCATGCCCGGATGTGGGAGTTCTGAGGGGGGCTGCAGATTGATATATCTATATCAATCAAGCTCTCTAAAACAAGGAGAGGAGGAAGAAAAAGGGATATACAACTTAAAAAGAAAAAGAAAAAAGAAGAGAAACATTTTCTCTCTCAAAAATTCTCAACTCTCTCCCTATCTCTCTTTTCCAAACCCTTCAAACCCTAAGGTTCTTGCCCCCCTTTACACTACCACTCATAGCCTACAACCTCCATACCCCATTCCAGTAACTTGAGGCTGATTTCCAGAGGCTAGAAGCTCATTCCCTTGGACCAAAAGCTGCTGTGTTGTTGTTCTACAAGGGTAAGCTCCTATGTTCCCCTTTTTTGCACTATTTTGCTCTATATTTTAGCTCCTTTTGCTTACATTTTTGGGCTCTGACCTGAACTGTAAATAGTCATATTTTGAGCTCCTTTTCATGTTTGATCAAGGACCTCTTGATTTTTGAGGTCTCATCCCCCCTCCTTTGTGTTTAAACTCTCTTTTAGGCTATTTTTGCATGATATTTTAGGCTTATTTGTGAGCTATTTTGGACTTGGTAATAAACTGTGAAATGTCTTGTTTTGAGCCCCTCTTTAACTTTGTTGAAGGGCTCTCCTCTGTTTGAGGCCATCTACTACCTCTTGCCTCCTATTTCTCTTTTTAGGGCCATTTTTGCATGCTATTTTAGCCCTACTTGTGAATATTTTCGAGGTTTGCTATAAACTGAAAAAAAGTCAGGTTTTGACCTCCTCTTTGAGTTTGATTAGGCCACTTTTCTGATTGGAGTCATCTCCTTCCTTGCATGCTTTATTTCTTCATGCTTTGAGCCATATTTGTGAGCACTTGCATTGGCCATGGTTTGGCCTCTTAGCCACTGAAATTCAGTGGCTTAGGTGTGTTCTGGAAGGCCAAAATCAGAGGGGGGTGACCCCCTCTCTCCTTCTCTTGTTTGGTGGCCTTATTGGCCTTCCAAAGCGACCCTATCTTGCATGCTTTGAAGTCCATTTCCAGGGCTAATTTGGTGAGTTTTGGGACTATCATATTTGATTTTCAGAGTTGATTTGGCTATGCTAAGTGTCCATCTTGTATGTGCTTAAGAATCCCTTGCATAGCCTTCTAAAGGAGCTCATCATTTTTGCATGTGTTGGCTTCATTTCAGTGGTTATTTGGGCCTATTTTCACATGTTTTGTTCACTGATTTTTGCTGGTTTGGTGAGATTCCATATGCTTCACACACTTGCCATGTAAACCATGTTTGCTAGTCAAAGTTGCACGCTACTTTAGTCCACCTTGCTAGCACTTTTTGGCCATGCTTTGAACTAGAAATGTTCATATTTTGAGACTGCCTTGGTTCTGTCTTCATGCTTCATGATCAAATAATCCATGCTTTGTATAGCTATAAGTCATTCTATGTGCCTAGTTTCGAGTTTCGGGGTTCATCTCATGCATCGGGTGCCATTTTTCCATGTTTCGAGGCTGTTTAGCATCATACTTCAGTGCTGAAACATATGCCGTTGTATGCCATAATTCATCCTTTCAATGCCTTTGTGGAGTTGTGTTTTGTGCCTTAAACTCGGGGCCATTGCATTCTGCATGTTTGCATGCATCTTGATTGCCTTATTTTCATCACATAGACACTGATTTTGGCATGCTTGTGAGCTATCCATACTAGTTTAAGTCCATCATCGCATGTTGTTGCATGCCATATTTACTTACATGTTCAGGTTGCATGCCTAGTATACATTGCTTATTTGTATGTTCATGTTGCATACTTAGCCTCCATGCCTAGGTTGCATTTCATTGAGCATGCATCCCTTGCCTCTTGACCAGCCATGATAGGGGTTAGGGCCCTTTGATGTGTTTTGTGCTTGCATTTCATTTGATATCGAAGTTGCACACTTGGCTTTTGGGCCATCATGCATTGAAATGCGTGATTGATGGCCCGAGGGTCGAGGTCCATGCTCCCTTGAGTCCATTGCATGATAGGGAGTGTGGCCGTGCACACATTTGTTTGAAAATTTCATGCCATACACTGCTTGCCCTCTGCTGCTGTCAACTGCAGGTTTCAACAGGAAGAATTGGCCGGCTGGCAGTTTTTGGTGCCGACCGGCAAAACATGTTTCGCCGAGAGCATAAGATTTGGCCGATAATCCCATTCCCATGGCCGGTGGCATTTTGTTCTGGCCAGTGGCACTCCAGAGCACTCAGGGAGTGATTCAATACAGTTCTGAAAATTTATGTGATCCTCAGAGGGGCAAGGTAGTGTAAACAGAGGCAACAGTGCTATGGCAGCGAATTTTCGAGCGGGGCAAGTCAATCATGCATCATTCGCGCATTCCGAGGCAGAGCTGCTGCAGTCTCTTTACGCTTCACATTTAGTTTATTTTGTAATTAATTTGTTAATTAATTAAGGGTCTGTAATATTTAATTAGCTTGTTAGTTAGTTAAATTGTATTATTCTTTCGGTCTCTCCGAGTGAGGGCTAACTTGTAATAAGTGTGGGTGCGTGTGTGTATGTCTTCCAACCCTCACTTCTTTCTCCCTTTTACTTATCTGCTTTTGATGGTTAGTATTAGGTCATATTTGATTTAGCATACCTTATGCTATGCATGCGTGCATCCATACATTTGTCTTGCATGCACCGGGCTCAGCGCATCATACTAACTGCATTGTATTTCAATTCCAAGTTGAATACGTGTTAGTTGTAGCTTCATCATATGTAATCCATAGATTAGCCGAGCCTATTGTAGCTGCATCTTGTATGTGTTGCATTAGCCATCTTAACATGAGTTAGGATCATGCATTGATTACTAACTAGCTTTTGTTTTGGCTCGGAGTACTGGGTAAGCTTTCATGCTTTAGCATCCTTGCATGAGTGTGAGTGTTGCCATGACAGCATGCTTACCATATGGCTAGATGCTTATGTGATATAAACTGCTTGAGTGCCTGTGGGTGAAAGTTGGATTGTTTGAGTTGGGACAACTCGTTGAAATCCGTGCTGTAGCTTACTTGCGAGTAGCAAATTTCAAACTGTTTTTCAAACAAACGGATATGCAATGCTTCGTTCCAAATTAGGCGAACTAGTCTATATTTTTGTGTTGTGCGCATCACATAGTAATTCTAGCTAATTGACTGGAATAAGAACACATAACGTTTTCAAAATCGGATATCATGGTTAGTAGAGGCCGATCTTTGGATCGGGCGAGAGAGGGTGCTCATAGCTGACCTTCCCCAATCGTACCCAAGTTCCCGAGCCGAGGCAACTTTGGTGATGACGGACACGTGGCCTTTGGTACCAAGTCAGGGTTTCCTAAATTTCCCCATAAAAAATATTTAGGTGGCGACTCTATATCTGGCAAAACATTCCATGTTTGGCACTTCTTTTCAAAAATCTGTTTCTCAAAACGATTTGCCGGATTTGGACTCTTTGGTTCAGATTAAGAACCGTGACAATTTGAGAGTCCGAACTGTAGTGAACCCAAAACGAACAGAACGGGGGACTCGTCCTCCGAGGGCGTTCGGGGATGTCTACAAGCGCCAAGATACCCGCTCGAGCGCCACCGCTCAAGCGTAAAGAAATCCGCTCGAGCGTGAAAAACATGCTTGCAGAAGTTCTGCAGAGCACCAAAATACTAGGAGCGTGCAATCTCCGCTCGAGTACAAGAAGACCCGCTCGAGCGGACCTCCAGAAAACTGGGCAACGAAGAATTAAAACCAAAACCTAACCAACCTGTAACAACTCTGCTCAATACATCCTAAAACTCAATCAAGCGGAATTAAAGGATGATAACAAGGTATACCACCACCAACATCATGGAACCGAGTCCGGAATACAACAGAACAGTAAAGGGACAACCGGGATCGCTATACAGCGCATCAATGAGCACTTCCGAGTGGAGGATGATGCGTCAGCATCTACCGTGAAGGCAACTCCGGTAGCAACAGATAAGCAGTCGGCTGGCAAAGTGCACGCGGTCGGACAAGAGTCCAGTCGTTCAATTGACCACGTTGAGGAATCGGACCGTGGCTCGAATCGCAAAAACCGGGGTAGGGGACGTCGGAATGACCAAGATGACTACCCCCGGGATGACGTAGCCGATGCAAACAGAAGGTTGAAAGCAAGGACGGGCATCACTGCGGTCTTTAAGATTCCAATCTATCGCATACTTAGTGAAATCTGTGACGAGAAATATGTCCGGTTTCTTGCTAAGTTAGGCGACGGACAGAAGGGCTTCAATCCGCTGTACCGTTGCACGTTTCACTAGGAGCGAGGCCATCGGACAGAGGATTGTTTGCCTTTGAGGCAACACTTGGAAGAGCTAGTCGCAGCCGGACACTTGGACCTTTACATTGATGGCGACGTGAAGGCCAATCAAGCTCCGGTTGACCCGCGGGGGCCGGATGACCGAGATGCGCCTCCCCAAGGGGTTATTAATGTCATCCACGGCATAGTGGAACTGGCGCATATATGCGAGCTCCGAGGTATGATCAAGAAGGCAGAGCACATGAGGGAAGTTTTGTCGATTCAGCCTGCGATCAAGAGGGGGAAGACCGAAGAGAAAGATGTGATCAGTTTCTCCTCAAGAGACCTGGAGTGCATCCAGACGCCGCACAACGATGCCCTAGTGGTTACACTCTACGTCAAAGAGTTTGATGTCAAACGGATCTTGATCGATCAGGGAAGCTCGGTCGAGATCATGTATTACGACGCCTTTAAACAGCTCAAACTTCGGGATACAGATCTGGCCCCGGCAACTTCGCCACTGGTTGGTTTCAACTCACAACCGGAGTGGCCTTCGGGAAAGATTATCCTGCCGGTCAAAGTGGGATTGGTGGTCAAACAAGTGGAGTTCTGGGTGTTGCATGTGCCATCCACTTACAATTTGATCATTGAAAGGGGATGGCTTCACGCTATGCAAGCCGTAGCGTCGACCTATCATCAGGTAATGAGATTCCCCTCGGTTATGGGGGCAATCGAGGAGATTTGGGGCGATCAAGTCATGTCGAAGCAATGCTTCGTGGCGGTCAACGAGAGCCAAGCTGCCAAAAGCTTCGTTCAAATGATTGAGGGACCGAAAGACCGGGGAGTCCTTGACGACGTGGGCGCCAAGGCCGAGGACAAAGCTGTCGAGGAATTGGTGGAAGTGCGCATTGATACAGAGCACCCAGACAAGTTCTTCTTGCTCGGCTCAAGCCTTACAACCCAAGAGAGGACCGACATGGTTGAGTTTTTGATGGCCAATGTCGAAGTCTTCGCATGGTCACCTTACGACATGCCCGGTCTCGATCCGAGTTTTATATTCCATCATCTCAATGTCTTCCCCGGAGCCAAGTCGGTCATTCAGCGAACAAGGAGATCAGCGCTGCATCACGCCGTGGTAGTTGCGGAGGAAGTGAAGAACTTGCTTGAGGCACAAGCAATTCAGGAAGTGCACTACCCTCGGTGGATCTCAAACACGGTCGTGGTGCCCAAGAAGAATGGGAAGTGGTGAGTTTGCGTTGACTACAAGACGGTCAACCGCGCTTGTCCGAAAGACAGTTTCCCTCTGCCTAGAATAGACCAGCTTGTGGACTTAACGGCTGGACATAACAGGCTCAGTTTCTTGGACGCCTACTGCGGCTACCATCAGATTGCCATGCATGGGCCCGACCGAGAGATCACCTCGTTTACAACAGCAAGGGGACTTTTCTGCTACCGAGTCATGCCTTTTGGTTTGAAGAACGCCGGGGCAACTTTTCAAAGGATGGTGACCAAGATGTTCGCTCCTCTGCTAGGCCGGACAATGGAGGCTTATATTGATAATATGGTGGTTAAGAGCCGGCATCAAGTAGACCATTTGGCTGAGATGTTCGCCATTCTCAAAAAGCACAAGCTACGCCTGAATGCCTCTAAATGTGCCTTCGGCGTGGGATCCAGAAAATTTTTGGGCTTCTTAGTCACAAACCGAGGTATCGAAGCAGACCCTACACAAATCCGAGTCGTGCAAGAGTTAAAATAGCCCAGCTCGGCTAAGGATGTGCAGCATCTGGCCGGAATGGCCCCCGCGCTTAACCGATTTATAAGCCGGTCATCAGATCGCTGCCGCCCTTTCTTTCAAGCCTTGAAATCCAAGTTCTCATGGGATGAAGAGTGTGATCGGGCTTTGGCCGAGCTCAAGGAGTATTTGTCTTCAGCGCCGTTGTTGGTCACACCGGAGCCTGGAGAAGAACTCTACCTTTATCTGGCCGTATCGTAGCACGCAGTCAGTGCGGTGCTTGTCCGGTCGGAAGGAATCAAACATCTACCCATCTTCTACGTCAGCAAAACCTTGCTACCGGCAGAGTCGAGATACTTACTACTGGAAAAACTTGCGTTAGCTTTGATGATGGCTTCAAGGAAGTTGGCATACTATTTTCATGCCCATTCCATCATCGTCTTGACCGAGTTCCCTCTCAAAACTTTGTTCGAACGGGCAGATTTCTCTGGTCGGATTCTTAAGTGGGCGGTCGAATTGGGACAGTTCGATGTGAAGTTCCAGCCGTGCACTGCCATTAAAGCCTAGACTTTGGCCGACTTCATTGCTGAATTCTCACCTAGAACTCATCCGGTATGCCCAGTCGATATTGCCGTGGCAGATGAAGAGGTGAATACAAGCTCGACCGAAATACCACAGCTCGACGACATTGGCGACGCGGAACTTGCGCGCCCCGCCGAAGCACCTTCAGTTAATATGATACCACAGCCCGGTGATGCGATGACAGAGTTGGGTATCACTGCCCAACCCGCTTTGTCCGACACCACATCACCGAGGAGGGAAAAAATGGAACCGCTCAACACAGAGCCTACGGCCGGCATAATATTGCAACCTGGCGATTCACCGACGGACTTAGGCATTGTGGATCAACTTGCTGAGTCCGGCGTCGAATCACCAAGGGGGGCTGAAGTGGAACCGCTCAGCATGGGACCGGAAGCCGAGCAGCCGAGCAACCGTGATCCCATCAACCTTCAAGCTTCTCAGGACCCCTCAGAATGTTAGAAGCTCTTTGTCAGCGAAATGTGGAAACTTTTTGTTGATGGAGCCTCGAACCGTCACGGTGTCGGGCTGGGTATAGTTCTGATTTTGCCAGACGGACTGACTATTGAACATTCTATCACCCTTGGCTTCCCAGCATCCAACAATGAGGCCGATTACGAGGCGCTATTGGCCGGTCTAAAGAGTGCGCTTCAGATACAAGCATCCGAGCTAATGGTTTACACTGATTCCCAGATTGTGGTTAACCAAGTTTCTGGGGTTTACGAGGCAAAGGATGACAGAATAATGAAGTACCAAGCTCTGGTCAGAGACCACATCAAGCGATTTCAGGCTATCAGGGTCCAACAGATTGGCCGAGAAGAAAACGGCCGAGCATATGAGTTGGCCGGCCTTGCTTCTATGGTCGACAGCACATCTCCCAACCCTCTTTTGATTGAATTCCTTCCGAGGCCCAGTATTGAGGAAACTGGGCAGATAGAAGTATTCTGCACCGAGCTAGGTCCTTCATAGATGGACCCTATAATCCTCTTTCTCAGAGAACGGACCCTTCCAACTAACAAGAAGGAAGCGCATAAAGTGCGGGTGAAGTCCGAACGGTTTTGGCTCTCTCCATCAGGCGCTTTATACAAGAAATCTTTCACCGGTCCCTACTTGAAATGTGTGCACCCAAGCAGCATAGAAGCCTTCCTTTACGAAATTCACGAAGACATCTGTGGCAGTCATATAGGGGGCAGGTCCTTGGCTTACCGAGCTATTTCGCAAAGCTACTGGTGGTCGTGCATACAAGCCGACGCCCAGAAATATGTTCGCAAGTGTGAGAAATGTCAGAAGTTTGCCCACCAGATCCATCAGCTGGCCAGGAAACTTCTTCCTCTCACCAGCCCTTGGTCCTTTGCGATGTGGAGGCTAGATATAGTAGGGCCGCTCCCAACAGCACCAGGCAACCGGAAGTTCTTCATCACGGCCATAAACTACTTCACCAAATGGGTTGAAGCGGAGCCTTTGACAACAATCAAGGAGAAAGACGTGAAGCGGTTTGTCTAGCAGAATGTGGTCACGCGGTTTGGTGTCCCCAAAATTTTGATCTCTGATAACGGCACCCAGTTTGACGGTCGCCTATTCAGAGGGTTTTGTAAAGATTTAAAGATTGAATTCTACAACTCTATTCCGGCTTACCCACAGTCCAATGGCCAAGCCGAGGCGTCGAACAAGATCATACTTGATGGGTTGAAAAAACGGCTGGAAAAGGCCAAGGGAAAGTGGACTGAGGAACTCCCCAGCGTCCTTTAGGCATACTGAACAACCCCGCGGCAATCTACCGGGGAAACTCCATTTGCTTTAGCTTATGGCATGGAGGCAGTCATACCTTTGGAAGTCGGCATGCCCACCCTTAGACGTGAAAGCTTTGACCCAAGCTGAACGCCGAAGCCATTGCCTTTGAACTAGATCTTGTGGAAGAGTGTCGGGAAAAGGCTCTCATCCATGTGGCTGCCTACCAACAAGAGCTCTCAAGGAAATACAACAAAACGGTGCACCCCAGACCGTTCAAAGTAGGTGATTGGGTCTTGAGGAAAGTCATGGACAATACCCTGGTGCCAGGTGAAGGCAAACTAGGGGCAAATTGGGAAGGACCCTACAAGATAACCGGTCTGGCGGGCAAGAAGGCATATCACCTGGAGGACTTGGATGGTAGAGGAATACCCCGGCCATAGAATGCAGCCAATCTCAAGCTATATTATTTCTAGCTTTAGCTTTCTTTTTGTGCAAAGAAATTTTTTGCCTTACACTTCATGTAATATTCATTTTTGTCAATATATAGAAACGACTCATCTTTGCCTCAGCATTTTTAATGTTGTTTTGAGTTTTGAGATTCTCAACCGAGATGATTCATTTCGATTGAAAGAGTTGATGTTTTGCTCAACTTGGGTATTCTCAACCGAGATGATTCACTCCGGCTGAAAGAGTTAATGTTTTGCTCAACTTTGGTATTCTCAATCGAGATGATTCACTCCGATTGAAAGAGTTGATGTTTTGCTCAACTTGGGTATTCTCAACCGAGATGATTCACTCTAGTTGAAAGAGTTGATGTTTTGCTCAACTTTTGTATTCTCAACCGAGATGATTCACTCCGGTTGAAAGGGTTGATGTTTTGCTCAACTTAGGTATTCTCAACCGAGATGATTTACCCCGGTTGAAAGAGTTAACGTGCTCAGCTGTATCTACTACCGAGATGCCTTTACCTGTTAGTTAAGTTAAGCAAGATGGTTAATGTTGCCGAAGTATTTTGTCCGGTTGAGGTTACTCAGCTAACCGTGCCAACACTTCAAGAAAATTGAGCTTTTTCATTGATGATAAAAATATGTACAAGAGGTGGGGCAGACAACCCGGTTACATGTGCTGAGCAAAAAGAAAGAAAAACTAAGAAAACTACACTAGGGGGAAAAGGTTAGTGAATTCGTCGCCAGCTTCCTCCAGGTTGATCGATGGGCTTTGACCTCGGACGCCGGTCGCAGTTTGGCCCGGCTGCTCCTGCTCTTGGCGGTCCTCTCCCTCAGTATCTACGTCGGCTGCTCCTTCAAGTCCTTCCTCGGCCTCAACCTCCAACGCGCTGAAGACGTCGTTGGCATATGGCACGAGATAGGTCGGTAGGAAGACAGCTGGCGGAGAGGCAAACACGTCGGTATCAGGACCTTGACCGAGCTATTCACAGGCAGACTTCCAACCCGCTTTGAAATAGATGTCTTGGGTGGCGAAGACCTGCTTGTTATAACTGTCCTCGGCCTCTTTAAAGCTGGCGTTGTTGGCGTCTTCGCACTCTTTCTCCCTTGACTCTTTGAATGCGTTTAGCTCGGCCTGGAGCTCATCCTGTTTTTTCTCGGCGTCGCCAAGCTAGCCGAGCAACTTAGTGTTGTCAGCGTTGGCAATCTGCAGTAAGGACTTTGCTCGTCCGAGCTCGGTTTGAAGACTTTGGACTTGGCTGGCAGTGTCGTTTGCCTTCTGCCGCAGTCGATGAATTCTCTCAATGACCAAGTGTTGCTTCTAGATGGCCTGCGAGAAGAAAGCTTGATCAGAAAAGAAACCGTGCAAACACTTGTGAAAATTTAAGTATAAGTTGGGACTTACCCTGGTCATGGACTTCACTGCGGATTTCACCAACCGGGTATCTGGCACGTGGTCGCTGCCAACCATGTCGCTCGGTAGAAGGAGTGCTTTTGAAAGGTCAAAGGCGAGCAGATGCTCTTTGTCACCCTTGACGGAAGCGGTTGCCGGGATGTCTTTACCCCGGTGTTTGAGTTGGGGCCTCCATTCCGGTGTTGGGTCGACGGTGATGGCAGGTTGCTCGGTGCTGAGCTCGGTCACCAGCTCGGTAGAAGGGTCCGCACGTGGTCTTTTGCTAGCACAGCGTGTCTCTCCGCTGGCTTAACCGACAGCCGGAGAAGCCAAGGCAACCACGGCCCCACTGGATTGACCGGCAGCAGTTGGGCGGGTTTGGATGCTCGGGATCTCGATGGAAGTTGCTGTGAGTAGGTTCTTGATGCGGCTTCTCTTTGCCATCTCTTCCGCCTCGGTTAACCGGATTAGGGGCACGTCCGGTAGTGTTGGGTCTGGAGAAGGTGATGGAGCATGGAGAAAGTCTATGACTTTACTCCGGCGTGGAGCAGAGTACCGGTAGGTTGGGGTGTAGCCGAGCAGCTCGTTGCAATCCCGGTTGCTATAACAGAGCACGGCCCTGATGGCTTTTTCGTTCGGATAGTGGTAGTTGGCTTATAAGGCTTGGATTGCTGCAAAGGAAAGAAGAGAAGTGTTAAAATAAAGAATATGGAACAAAGGCAATCGACCGAGCAAGTTGGCACGGCTTACATGTAGAACCGAAATTCTTGCTGATGATCCAGCCGGTACGTCGGCCGTTTCATAGTTGCCGGACACCCAGAAAAAGTCGTCATCGTATAAGTCCTTGTCTGGGGTGCTGGTCACTATCTTTTTTTTTCCCGGTCGAATTTTTAAGTAATAGGCGAGGCCGTCGCCCATGTGCCCAAGTGTGTACTGTCGCAGTATCTCGGTTAAATCTAAGTTGGTCCCTAGCCGGTTATTTAGCTCGTGAATGCCGTTGATTATTTGGTAGGTGTTGGTTGATACTTGTATGGGTGCTAGCCTGGTGTGGCGCAGGAATTCGGTCAGCAGAGGGTTGACCAGAAAGTGGAGGCCTCCCTCAACGATGGAAAGAACGGTGAAAGGGCACTCTTCTAATCTGCCCCAAGGGGTTGTCTCAATCTCGGCGAGCTCTAGGTGAACATCTGCCGGGATGCCGTAGTCTTCCCGGAATACGGCCAAGGCAGCCGGGGTGTCGACAAGGAAGTGGAAGTGCCCCATGTGTAGCCGGCTGGTTCAGCTCAGCAAGGTGGTTTGGCACAAACTGGTGTCTTGATGGCTGCTCGGTCGTTGCAGTAATGGTCTGTGGTCCCCTTGGACTCTACAGGAAAAGGATGGTAAGTGTAAGAGGGAGCGCGGTCACGCAAAGTGAGCTTGACTTTAGCTCAGTCATGCAGAGTGCCAAACCACCTCGGTCGTTAAGGCTAACCAAGGAGCCCGGTCGCTCAAGCGGACCAGATGTTAGCCCGGTTGAATGGCCAAGTCATTTGGTTACCCCGGTTTCTACTAAGGTTGGGACAAACTGCTTGTTTGCTCGGTCCAAATGATTTTTTGGATCAAAGGAAGACCTGGAGAAAATGAAGAACAGCAAGGAGAGTGAAGGGTTAGGGACGGTTTTGGGTGCCTATGTCCTAAAACCTACGGATTTAGTGCCCTAATATGTGAAATGCCGACTGAAATAGCAAAAACGAGGTTCAAGGAACTTACCAGTTGAGGGCAGGGCCTACTTCTTCAAGCATAAATGCAAAGAATGGCAGGGATGAAGTTTTGCTAGAGGTGCTTGAGCTCTGAAACGTCGAAGGTTTGAAGAGAGGCAGTAGGAATGAAAGGAAGCGAGAAGGGGCATGTTTATAGAGAGGAAGAAGCCGCCCAAATTCAAATTTGAGGGGATGGTTGGGTTGGCTGCTCGAGGGCCAATAAGATATTGACACGTGCCCCCATTAATGGCAGAGTCAGAGTTGAAGAGACAGGAAGGCCAAACGAGGCGTCGACCGAGTGAATCAAGGAGCCGAGCAAGAAAACTAGCTCGGTTGACCTCTTGCAAAATCGAAGACCGAGGAAGTGTTACCCCGGTCAGGATAAATAATCCCAGTCACGCTTGCGCGGACGGAATTAAGGGGCAATTGAAAGGGAGATTTATGAGCCGGAAGTGGACCGAGATAAAAGCCGTGCAAGTTGAAGGCCTAAGGGCGTGTTGGGTCGAGATAGCTTAGGATTTGCCTGGAGTTGGGGCTGCACGGCCTGTGGCCGAACTACTTGCACTGGTGGTGACCGTGCAGCTTGAGTTGCTCGGCCAGAAAGCATACACCTTTGGCTCGGTAGGGAAGCTCGTGCCCGAAGCTCGGCAGGAAAGCCTTTGGTTGATCAGCGTGACCTTTCTGGAGCTCGACTTCGCCAGAATGCAGTCAAGCACGATAGGGACGGAGCTCGACTATTGCTACACTTGGGCATGAAGTGTAGCCTGGATGTCGGCGGCCGTGATACTGTACCCCGGTTGCCGAGCTCCCAGCAGAGTGGGCTGGCAGTTGGGTTAGGTAATGTACAACAAGATTTGGGCTGACGGATGGGATAGCAGTACCACGTGTCAAGAGAGCACTGAGGATAGATTTAGGGCGCAAAAGGTATATAAGCATGTCTGCGTCCCGCATGCTTGCGGCAGAAAAAACATTTGGTGAGACAAACACTCAACACCCTCCTCTCTCTCCCTCTCTATCCCTGTGTGTGTGTCTAACTTAATCGTCGGAGGGGTTTTCCTCCCACACACCGCCGGGTAGCTCACCGCCGTTGTGCTCGCAGGTTGATCGGACTGGTAGGAGCTTGGAAGAAAGGAGTGCAGGCTTGCTTGAATATTTGCTCCCTGTACAATTGGCGCTGTCTGTGGGAAGTTTGCAGACAAAACCTTGTGTCACGATCCAATCCCTGAATATTTTCCTGTATTATTTTTCTTCATATTTTCATTTAATAAGAATAGGGAAAATGTGTCACGATCCAATCCCATGAGTTTAGAGTTAGAATCACAACTTACTAACTTTTTTTATTTGTAGCAAATTAAACTGCGTAAGCGGAATAAAAATAATTAAATAGGAATTTACTCAATCTTACTATTTTAATAAGAGAAATACATTTATAGGGTTTTTATTATTTTATTATTCAGTGATCGGCCCGAAGTAGAACAAAAGGGAGCAAAAATATTATAATAAAAAAAAAAAAAAGAGAAGAAGGAAAATAAAAGTGGTTCAACATCAATCCATGTACGGGTTTCATTTCGTGATGTTATGGGTTTCCCCTACATCTCGTCACCTAAAGGGTAACAGCTATAAGCACACAGCAGAGTGAGAAATATTATACCAAGAGTATAGGGAATACAAAATAATCATGGATAGTTAGTTAAGCCAAAACATTTACATAACTCAATTTGGTAAATAAATTATATAAGTGGCAGAAACTGAAACACAGAATTTATGTAAATAAATAACCATAACCACGGTACAAAACAGAATAGAATATAGGTCATAGAAGTGACAATCAGAACAGATGTCAATAGATCCACAACAAACAGAGGACCACAAAGTGGCCAAAAAGAGGCTAATTGTTATTTAAGTCCCCTAAGGCGTGGAACTCCCGTGGTGGTACTTACAAAACATAATTGTTTATAATCTCATAGTCAAATATTCTTTAAAATTTAAACAAACGTATCCATGAGTTTCATTTACACAAATAGAGTTTAGAAATTAATCCACGTAACTGAAATATTTCTAAAACATAACTTGAATTAATATAACTTATAAATATAACTTGTAGAAAATAAATTATGATAAGTCAAAACATATGTAAAATATATTATGGTAACTTAAGGTATAATATAACTCACCTTAATATTGACCCTTAGCCTTATTCCACTATCACAACCTTCCTACTATAAGTTTATTACTTTCAGTACTTACGTGCCTCTTTTTTTTTCTTTTTTTTTTCCTTTCTTTGTTTTCTCCCTCCACAGATTTGAGCAACTTCTCCCTATTTATAGGGAGGTAAGACCTCTATCCGGCCAACACGTGGCCGATTCTTGAATCCTTTCACAGATTTGTTTCAATCTCACCTGGATATGCTCATTACTAACATAGATTTAGTGTTATTTTAATAAATGTTTATGGTAATTACACTTTTGCCCAATAACCATGTAAATAAATTAATCCCTAATCAAATTATACTTTATCGTATACCAACAGAAAATTAATTATTTATTTTACTACCATGCCCACTATTATTATTATTGTTGTTATCAATATTATTATTTATTTACTCTTACTTTTATATTTATTTATTTACTATCTTTAACTCTAATTTGACCCGACTAGTATTATAATTTCATATTTCTGTTAATTTGGCCCCAAATAATAATCCCTAATTAATCACATATTTGATAATCTAATGCCAAATTAGATTCTATATTTATTATTATTTATAATATATTATCACATACATTCACAATTATATATAACTATAAATATTTTTATGATATTTAATTAAACGTTTAAGGTGTCACAAAATGAGTAGTCTTTCATATACGAAATGAATGATCTTTCTTTCTCTCTTATAGAATACTAGTGTATGCCCGTGCCTAAAGGCACGGTGTAAATAATGTTTTGTTTGAATAATTTTCATTTATCATTCTCTCTTAAGTTAGGAATATTGAGAATCAAGTATACCTAAAATTTTGTTTTCCTATGACATAAAAAAAATGAATAGATAACATACATTTTAGCAAGAAGATCCCCTTTATTATAAACACAATTTCAAAATAAGAGAAACAACAAAATGGTGTTCTCCCTTTGGAGCACACCATGCCAATACAAAAATGGTATTCTTGATCAAAATCTAAATAACAAACACCTCCAAATGTCTACATCTCAAACCAAACCAAATCTATATAAGTTTACACAACATCAACCTGTCTCTAAATAATCTTTAACTTTATACAACGTCAATCATTTTCAAAGTTTGTCAACGATGAAACAAAAAATAGTGTAAATTCTGCCCTAGAGATTGCCACTCTTTCAGCACTCATCAATCAAAGAAGTGCACGTCTAGTTTACACAACAATAAATGCAAAAACATTAAAGGGATAAGAAAAACTTAAGCTTAAAAAAATGTAGACCTGTAAAAAAAGAGTCAATATTGCCATTCGCTTCTAGTCTTCATCCACCTATAAAATACAGAAAAAAGCTAATATAATAATTAAAAGAGACTACCCAATTCAAAACAAACACATGCATGGTCACACTAATGAAAGGTTTTTTTTATAGAAACCGAATTCAAACTAAACACAAACATTGTTGTAAAATAATAATTGGTTACCCAATACAAACACTATGAACAAACACAACACATATAAAAATTAATAACTGATAAAAATATTAATTTACACAAATCAATCAATATTTTCTTTGGGTTTTATTTTTTTTCAATTCTTTCTTTTTGGAACTTCCTTTAATTGATCACATAAGGTTAGAGGGAAAATTTAAGAAAGAATTTAATAAAATAAAATTCAGAAAGCAAACTCTTCGCTGGGTAATTTAACAACAAATTCTAACTAACTTAATTCCCCCATCATTTACAAATCAAAACAGCCTAAAAAATCCTATTTATTTTGTCCAAAAGCCCAAAGCCATTTATTATATCAGTTTAGTCCCATCAGTTTTGTGTATGTAACCACCCTCTATCACCATCTTCAATCTTCACCTATACCCATTCAGATTCATTTTGCTTCCAACCTTAAATACATTTTGAATATTTGTTAAGCAATACATGACCATAAGTAAAACTCAAAACTCAAATAAAATAACTTCCCCTAGCCTTAATGCAAATTAAGAAACAAACATATAAAATTTATAATGTTCACTAAAATGATCATTCTATTTAATCAAAAACAGAACCAACCAAGTGATATTATATTTTGGTAACCACCATTAAGAAATCATTATACTATTTACCCCAATCTATCAAACATCTAGATTATCATAACAGAAAATGGCATAGACAAACAACCATTGTCTATTTAATAAAAAACAGAACCGGCCAAGGGATATTATACTTTGGTAACCACCATTACGAAATCATTATATGCCTTTAATCGAAAAAAATGTAACCAAAACAAATTACAACAGGAACCATTGCAACACTGTAAAATGATCATTCTATTTAATCAAAAATAGAACCAGCCAAGTGATATTATATTTGGGTAACCACCATTAAGAAATCATTATACTATTTATCTCAATCTATCAATCATCTAGATTATTATACCAGAAAATGGTATAGGCAAACAACCATTGTCTATTTAATCAAAATAGAACCAGCCAAGTGATATTCTATCTAAGTCATTTTTGGTCTAAAATAACTTGTTTGAATATCAATCCTACAATTCTGAAGGGGAGAGGCAGAAATCAACACAACAATTTTGAACCGGGAAAAAGACAGAAACAATTAGCAATCTTATCATAACAGAAAATGGCATAGGCAAACAACCATTGTCTATTTAATCACAAACAGAACCAGCCAAGTAATATTTTATTTTGGTAACCACCACTAAGAAATCATTAGTAAGAAATACAAAACCCAACCTAGAAAGCGGATCATTAGATTCATCCTTACCCTATACAATTCACGATCAAAATCGAAATTCAAGTGAAGACCTCTATTTGAGGACATATTCAAAGCATGAGAACTGTGAAAATCGAATTGAAAAATACCTGAAGATGCAAATCGAACCTATCAAACATCTAGATTACCTGAAAAGCACCTGCTTTATTAATCACTTCAATAATTAATTAGTAATAGTGATATGAAACATTAATAAGTCACTATATCAAGATACAAAGTAACAACAAATTGTATTAGTATTAGGAGTATCAACTAATAAAACCAAATGACACTAACTAATGTACATGAAAAAAAAAAAAAAAAGTGAACCAACTAATTTGGGGGCGGAGGCAGGGGCGGGGAATATAAAAATCAACAACTAACAAAAACAATCTGTTTCGGTGGCACCCAAATATTGTTCATTTCATGGGTGATGTTACTCAGCCCCCAAACCTGTCCATAATAACAGAATATCTATCTACTATTTTATATTGTTTCTTTTAATTCCCTTAGCTTCAATATGGGAATTAGATATTAATGCAGAGTTTGTTTATATAGGCCTTTGCATAAAGCTTGTTGTAGACGTCCCCGAACGCCCCGGGAGGGTGAGTCCCGTTCTGTTCATTTTGGGGTCACTACGGCTCGGACTCTCAAATCGTCATGGTTCTTAATCTGAACCAAAGAGTCCAAATCCGGCAAATCGTTTTGAGAAACAGATTTTTTGAAAAGAAGTGCCAAACATGGACTGCTTTGCCAGATACAGAGTCGCCACCTAAATATTTTTTATGGGGGAATTTAGGAAACCCTGACTCAATGCCGAAGGCCACATGTCCGTCATCACCGGAGTTGTCTCGGCTCGGGAGCTAGCGTATGATTGGGGAAGGTCAGCTATGAGCACCCCCTCTCGCCCGATCCGAAGATCGGCCTCTACTAACCGTGATATCCGTTTTTGAAAACGTTATGTGTTCTTATTCCAGTTATTAGCCTAGAATTACTATATTATGCGCACAGCAAACAAGTATAGACTAGATTGCCTAATTTGGAAACAAGCATTGCGGTAGGGAGGATGCATTATGTGCCCAACAGCTAGCACAGCTGGCACCAAAAATGTCTGCAAAAATAGAAAAATCGCCGCCGACCACTTAAAGTGGTCGACTGACCACCTCTGCTGGTCGACTGACCACCTCAAGTGGTCGACAGAGGAGAAAAATGGTCGACAAGGAAAAAAAAGGGTCGGCCAAGAGAGGAGAAGGTGGTGGCAGGCTGCCGACCACTTAAGGTGGTCGATCGACCACCTCAAGTGGCTAGCAAGGAAGAAAAATGGTCGGCAGGAGAGAAAAGTGGTCTACACCCCTGCTTCTCCCTTTAGGCAAAAGGGGGCACCAAGGTTTGGCTTAAAACAAGCGCAAAACCAAGAGAGTTCAGAGACTCAGGGGCAAGGCATGCAGCTAAAAACCCCAGGGACTCCAAACGAGCGCAAACATGCACAACCATCGAGCACTAATCGATGACGTCCAAGTCTTTAGGACGGTCAAAAATGGAGTGTCTACCGTTGCCCCTCTTTGACAGAACTCGGAAGTCGTGAAATGACGGGAGTGAATGTCAAAGCCTAGAGAGAACCTATTTTTGACAAGGC
>NW_021025866.1:1995680-2009009 GCF_004153795.1 Camellia sinensis
GGATGGGGGACAAGAGTCCTAGAATGAAGAATCCGAGATAAGCGGATGAGGGACAAGAGTCCTAGAATGAGAGAAGACTTCAGTTTGTATTAAGATAAGACTCTTAGAGAGTTTATCCTAATCTTACTGGGAGTCCAAGATTAGCAGTAATCCTGAGTCCATAGAAGTTAGGCTTCTATTGGGACTAGGTTTATGTTGGCTATAAAAGAGAGGCACCCCCATGGGTCTAAGGTATGCTTTTGATACTCAAGCTTGTGAGTTTAGCACTTGATTTATCTTTGAGAGATATACTGACTTGATCGTCGGAGTGTCCCCGGGTGGTTGAACCACCGTCGGAGACTTCTCTTTCTGTTGCAGGTCAGCCAGGTGCCATCTATTCTGCCGGTGCTCTCCAGCTAGTTACTAGGCGGGTAGTGTGGTCAGAAAATCACCCACACAATTTGGCGCCGCCCGTGGGAAAGAAAGAAGAATAGATAGCCAATGGCGAACAGAAGGATCAGATTAGAGACAACGCTCCTGCTGAGAGTCGGAGACCTATCGATCTCGACGTTGAAGGAGACAATAGCAACACAGAAACTCGTGACTAGAGTCACGGAGTGAAAGACGCTAGCCAGGAAGGTGATGCACCAAAGACAACAGATCGAAGCAGATACTACAATGAAGATAACCTCCAGATATGGAAGGATAGATACCTGTGGAGGAACGAAGACCCTTCCAGAAGGGATGCAAAGACAGGGGGCATGAGCGCTCCCAAGGAGATAACATTCAAGTATAGAAGAACTCATCCTGAGTAAGCAGATCCCGAATTCCAGATCTTGGATCCCGGATTCGAGAAGACATGATCTCAGCCTAGACAAGTAGGCCCGAGAAGACGAGAGCTCAACCTAAGTGAGCAGATCCCGAATTCCAGATCCTGGATCCTAGAAGACATGATCTCGGCCTAGATGAGTAGGTCCGAGAAGAGAAGAGCTCAAACTGAGTGAGCAGATCCAAGATTCTAGCAGACAAGATCTCGGCACTTAAGTCCGAAAAGAGAAGAGCACAATGAGCAGATCTCAGATCTCAGAAGATAAAAAAGAAACACACAAGATCAGACTAAAGTTGGCCAGAATTGAAAAGTATGCTAGGGCCGAGGAGGACATGTCGGGAACAAAGGTGTCAGAACAAGAAAAGAGAAACGGCTCGTCGATGCGAGGCCGAAAATCAAACTCAGGTTGGAGCCAAGTAAGATCAATAGAGAAACTAAGGCCGACAACCTCGGCTTGAATTCAACCTCGGCGACAAGGTCAAAGCTACACGTATGATGAGAACCCAAGTGGATTTTAAGTTCACACTGGGGGGGCAGAGAGAAGAAGAATGCGTTTACCACTTGTTGAAATTTGTAGCAATTTACAAGTTGGTTAAACCGAAGTAATGCTTAACATTTGTTGAAATTTGTAGCAATTTACAAGTTGAAGTTAAGCCGAGATAATTGTTTATCTTCATTTGTTGAAATTTGTAGCAATTTACAAGTTGAAGTTAAGCCGAGATAATTGTTTATCTTCACTTGTTGAAATTTTTGGACAATTTACAAGTTGAAGTAAGCTAAGATCATTGTTTACCTTCACTTGTTGAAATTTGTAGCAATTTACAAGTTGAAGTTAAACCGAAGTAATGCTTAACGCTTGTTGAAATTTGTGGACAATTTACAAGTTAACGTTAAGCCGAGATCATTGTTTACCTTCACTTGTTGAAATTTGTAGCAATTTACAAGTTGAAGTTAAACCGAAGTAATACTTAACGCTTGTTGAAATTTGTGGACAATTTACAAATTGAAGTTAAGCCGAGATCATTGTTTACCTTCATTGGTTGAAATTTGTAGCAATTTACAAGTTGAAGTTAAGTCGATATATATTGTTTAACACTTGTGAAAATTTGTAGCAATTTACAAGTAGATCATTATTTATCACTTGTTATAACTTAAGAAAAGTTTACGAAGTTGAGATTAAACCAGTATATGTTTATTCTTGTTAAAATTTGTAAGCAATTTACAGGACAAGTACTTGCCGAAGAAAAACGTCAAGTGGCATAACCGAGGTGTGTCACCCCGAGAAGATTGCACAAAGAAGGAAAAGTACATAAGACATGCAAAATATTCTAAGTATAGAATCATGCAAGAGCAGTTAGAAGAAGATCGAGACAGAATTCATGACACGCCCTCGCCATACAATATCATCTTGGGAAGGCCATGGTTGCATACAATGGGGGCAGTTCCCTCAACGTTACATCAACTACTGCGGTTCCCAACAGAACATGGGATCGAAGAAGTCAAAGGGGATCAACTGCAGGCGGAGAATTGCTCCATGGCAGCAATGAAATCCACCTGCAGCATTCGAGAACCAGAGAAGGCAGAGATTGAAAACGAGGACATAGAGGTCCTAGATGATGTCGGCAAAGAGCCAGCCGAGAAGAGTGAAGAGGCGCTGAGGAAAATTCTCGTCCAGGAGGGGGATGAAGAACGTTTCTTTCTTCTCGGCTCAGGCTTAGCCGAAGAAGAAGAAAGAGAATTGGAAACTTTTTTTTAGAGCAAACATTGAGGTATTTGCTTGGACACCTTACGAAATGCCTGGCATTGACCCCGAGGTCACTTGCCACCAACTGAACGTCGATAGGTCGGCCAAACCTGTAAATCCAACGAGCAAGAGGACCGACGTTGATGCACGTCGAAGCAGTAGAGGAAGAAGTAGATAGATTTCTGGAGACCAGGGCCATTCGGGAAGTCAATTACCCGGCATGGCTATCAAATACAGTGGAAGAAGGAATAATAATCAAGGAGCAAGGAATGTTAACATCGGCCAACAACAGACATTTTTCAGAAGCAAAAAAGGTGGCATATGCAAAGAAAACAAAAGTACAAAGATGAAGACCCTAAGAACTAGGGACTAAGGCAAGACCGTCGGACTAATCTACTTCAAGCGGTTGACGGTGGTTCAGCATTGGCAGTCAGCTGGAAGAGCTTCTCTACCATTATCTCGGCAACAATTTCAAGAAGGGACGTGGTTCTAAGACTATGCAGAAAACAGAAACGAAGGCAAGAATCTAGAAATACAACAAGAAAAACAAGAAAAGAAAAAACAGAGTCAAAAAGATGACAAAGTTCAAAGAATAAAGCCAAGTACACAGGCACTAGATAAGTATGTGAAGAACAAGAAAGTAATGAACCAGACATGATGCTAGCAACAGAAAACGGATATGACAAGAACAGTTCCAGGCATTTTAGCAATAAAAAATCAAAAACTTGAAGACAGACGAGAACAGAAGGCCACAGATGGCAAATAAACAGATTCAAAGTAAATCAGAAGAGTTATGAAAGATTGAGCTTAATAAAAAAGTGAGAGTTTATGAACCTACCAAGTGAAATGAACGCCGATATGAAAATAGCCGGAGTCAAATAGATGATTGGAAATTGTGAACTCACCAGAGAGTGTGAGTGGAGCAGTTGCAAAGCTTCTGGAGTTTACGAATTGATGGAACCATAAACCTCGGCTAGGAGGTGCGATCTCAAGTAGCATGGAAGGCATGAATCTTGATACTTGACACAAGTGGACAGTAAGGTCCAGGGAACTTTGAGGTCGGCGAGTTTGATCTCGAACAGAGGGGCAAAGATGAACGAACAGTGTAGGTTCCATCACCTCAGAATGCTGAGGTAATAGAACTTAGGGGGCAGTTGTGGGGATATATTTTCTGAGTACCAACACGTGGCAAGGTGACACCGACGTGTCAGCCGAGGTGCCACGTGTCCTGGTCATGACGCCGAGGTGATCTCGGCAAGGCCGAGGTTATCTCCGAAGATATCGGAATCCGAGATAAGTGGATAAGGGACAAGAGTCCTAGAATGAAAAGGGAACTCAACCTGGATGAGGGACAAGAGTCCTAGAATGAGAGAAGACTTCAGTTTGTATTAAGATAAAACTCTTAGAGAGTTTATCCTAATCTTATTGGGAGTTCAAGATTAGCAGTAATCCTAAGTACATAGAAGTTAGGCTTCTATTGGGACTAGGTTTATGTTGCCTATATAAGAGAGGCACCCCCATGGGTCTAAGGTATGCTTTTGATACTCAAGCTTGTGAGTTTAGTACTTGATTTATCTTTGAGAGATATACTGACTTGATCGTCGGAGTGCGCCCGGGTGGTTGAACCACCGCCGGAGACTTCTCTTTCTGTTGCAGGTCAGCCAGGTGCCATCTATTCTGCCGGTGCTCTCCAGCTGGTTACTAGGCGGGCAGTGTGGTCAGAAAATCACCCACACACTAATTATGTGATTATATGTTATTAAGTGTTGTTATGCCATGAGATTATTTGACTTGCGTTATTGTGGATAGATAGGTTAGAGTGAAATTAAACCTATCTGATTTGTTTTTAACAATTAGAATTAAGCAATAGGAAAGGAATTACAGCCTAATTCACATTAGTATAATTTAATTCAGTGTAATTAATCTTTTAAGATGATGAGATTGATTAATTTGAGTCAAAATTGATTTTAATTAACTTCTTAGCCTTTGGTGATTTTACTTAATTTATTAGTTTAACTAATTTGAGCCTAGTATTTTACATGCTCATCAATTGAACTAGAATAAGAGAGTGTAGTGGCTTTTCTTGCACCTAGAGAGACATACACGTAGATAGAGAAGAGGGAGAGACTTTGAGAACTCAACAAGATTGAAAGAAAGGAAGAAAAGAAAGAACCTAGAAAGAAATTGCCTTAGATTCTCATAAATCAACAAGTAAGGTAAGCATTTTTCTTTTTAAATTCTTGATATAGAGACTTGTTATCCATCATTTTTAAAGATTAAAGCTTAATCGAGGATGAATTGAAATCCAAGTAAAAGATTTGTTCATGATATGAAGGTTTGAGTCATGCATGTTTTGGTATGGAAGAATTCATCAAATTGACTTCATATAGTTGCATGCATGGCATGATTTATGGATAATTGGTTTCATTCATTTGAATTCTTGCATGGTTTTTCATTTATGAGGGCATCCCATGGAAGTTTGAGTTTAAAAGTTTACACTTGCATGTTTTATGCAGCTACCACTACAGGAAAATAAGGATTTAACGGCGTTTAATTAACGGCGTTTTATTAAATGTCACTTTTTTTTATAATTAACGACGTTTTTAAAACGTCGCCTTTGTTGTTAGGTAAAACGGTACCATTTTGTAAATAGAAGACGTTTAAAAAGCGCCTCTAAACCCTGTCTCTCTTCACACCCTCTTCCCTGTCTCTCTGTACACCCTCTTCTATCTCTCTAAACTTTTATTTTGAAAACCCTATTTTGAGCACCGCCGTCTCCTTCTCACTCACTCAAATCTCTCACTCACTCACTCGTCTCTCTTTCTCTCTCTGTCCCTCGCGATTCTTCTTCGATTCAGTCATTCTTCTTCGATTCTTCTTCAGTTCAGTGATCCATCTTGGGATTGCGATTTCGAAGTTCGATTTTGAGCATAGATCAGTGATTCATCTCCGTGGATTTGGAACTCTTCGTCTTCTTCAATCAGAGGTTAGTTGCTCTCTCTTTCTCTCACTCAAATCTCTCTCGATTCTTCTTCAGTTCAGTGATTCTTCTTCAGTTCGGTGATTCATCTTGGATTGCGATTTCGAAGTTTGATTTTGAGCATAGCTCCGTGATTTATCTCCGTGGATTTGGAACTCTTCATCTTCTTAATTTTCAAATGCAACCAAACATAGTCAAATGAAAAGAGCATTAATATTTTTGTGCAAAATATTTTTGCCTAAAATATATTTTACGGGGTAAGAAATATTTTACGATGAAACAAATGGAGCCTCAAAAGGAAAAAGAAGAAAGAAATAGAGGCAATAACACAACATTATGGTCTTTTAAAAAATCTGGCCTTGTTAACTCAAATTCTTGAAACCAAATTCTGAAGACAACAAATGAAAAGCAAAATTTTGATCTTTCTATGCATTGTATAATTCTGAGAAATATTTCTACTTGTTCTCCCAAAATTTTGATCTTTCTATGCATTGTAGAACTAGTGTTCTTGTCATTTAATAGTTACCTTCTTTTTTTTTCTTTTTTCTTTTTTTTGTAATTTTCTTTTCATATTTCTTTATGTGTGGATTGAGAGAAATCATTTGAATTGATTAGAAATCTCTTCTTTATGATGGCATTTTTAACATTTATGTTATTCTCTTCTCAATCTTCTCATGGATCAAAAGGAAATCTAATATTCAGTAGAAAGCAATAGATAGGACTATGGAATGGTCATAACAATGTTACAAAATTGAATACATAATTATATATATAAAAAATTAAATTAAATATCATACTTGCTTAACAATAGAAATGTACAAGCTATACTAAAATGCAATACACATTGAAGATGATCCATATTGCTGACTAAAGTTTTGAAAAAAATCCATACAAGTAATATATAAGTTGGGTTGCATTTAGGAGCTTTTGCAAGTTTAGCACCTTAAAATACCAATGCATAAGGTGGAAACAGGAACTGGCAATATAAGTTCCTTTTTCTTCACTTTAAAAGAAGAAAAACTCACTTCTCATTCCACCAATTGTGTCATTTTCTTTTCCTGGATTTTAATTTACTTGTTGATGGGCTTATTTCATCCATTGACATATCATAGCCGAATGGCTTGGGTATCAGAACTATGCATTGAAGTTGGTTTGCTGCGTTTTGTACAGATTAATGGGATTGTAATAGGCATGGTGGACCCTTTTTTGAATGAGGTTATTGTTTCATTACTGTTGAGTGACTTCCGTATTTGTTAATTTTCTAGAAAGGTTCATGCACCATTTTCTTTATTTCATGTAGTAATAATCCAAATTTTATCGATGACATTCCAGTTGTATTGTAACCTTTATGCTGTGTTTGGTTGGGGGATTTGAGGAGGGATTTGGAAAGGGAAATGGAAAAGATAGGTGAAATGTGAATAAAATATGCCTATATTTCACCTAGTTTCACACACCTTTTCCTTTTCCCTTTCCAAATCCCTCCTCGAATTCCCCAACCAAACACAGTGTTAAAAACCATGGTTGTGCCTCTAATCCATGTTAATTTAGAGTCAGAGTGGGCTACTCTGCACCCAATTCTCTGAATTGATCCTCCGTCTATGACTTTGTATAGAGAGGCACAGGCACACTTTCCAATCTATTTCTTTTTTTGTGGCTCTGTTATTGTTCTACATGGGTTTGTTTCTCTTCCTACAATCCTGCATCAACTTAGAGTTTCCTTCACCAACATTTTTGGCATGAGCTTAGATTTTCCTTCACCAACATATATGACTGTATCGCCAATACCAATACGATTATTGGGTTATTGTGAAATCGCATTATTGGAAGTGTGTCAGTCTTCTTTGTAAAGGCCAAGAATTGGTTTTGGTTCGGCCAAAAATCAGATTTATTTTGCTTTAATTTCTAAGGAGTATCTCATCCTCCTTCTTGATGACTTATAGACCAGTAACCACCAGCTATTATCTTGGTGTTACCTACTGCCAATCTAGTGGGGGAGAAGTGGAGGGTTCAAATCCCAATTTTGGCCAGGGGGATACATTTTGAATTCTTACTTCTCAAGTGGACACACACACGCGCAATACACTTGATGTGAAATTACATAATTGAATGTGAAATGATTATTTTTTCCACTACTCATGCTTGTAAGTAGGAAAAGAAGTTATGATAACAGATTATCAAAGTTTCCTTTTTTATTTATATTTATTTATTTATTTTTAGGTGAGGGATAACCCTGCAACATTGTTGGCTTCAAGCTGGTATTGGGCCTCTGCTGGAGTAGGATCCAAGGTTTTGCTTCACTTTGGAGCAAGTTTTTTACAATGCTCGCACCTGCCATGGAACACAAAATTATAGGTGCCACCATTAGATAAACCAACCAAACATACATGAGATTAGAGGGGAAAACATTGCATAATAAATATTTGTTATGAAGATAAATTAACAGAAAGAACCATATAAAAGTCAAATGGGAAACTAGTGTTCAGGAAAGTAGCCTAATTACAACCATATCAAATAAAATTGCAGAATCTTCTAGTAGAAAAATTTGGAAACAGAAGGTTCAGATTATATTCTGATAATAAAAATAAAAGATCATTGTGCTAGAATACAGCACAATCTCTCACTTTATTTTGTATTTTAACGGCTGTAGCTAATTTAATGATTCACTAGCGGCCTCATGACTACCAATATCAATTCTTCCAAAAACACACTTTTTGATATTTAATTTTCTGATTCACCCTGGTAGGGGACCAAGTTCGTAAGATCATAATTTATCAGTGATGATGTGACAAAGGTTTCTAGTTGCCAGCTGCTATAGTAAGGCATGAATGCTCAAAACTGGGAAAAAAGAATTAAGCACAGACAAATCATGTAGGTTCTAAATTTTACAATAGCAGGGTTTGAAGCAATGTTCAAAATTTTAACTGCATTTTGGCGCCTTCTTAACCAAAAACCAAGGCTGATTGAGATTTCATTCCAAGACCCAGGTTTAATTATATGATCTATAAATTTACACTGTGTTTGGACCATTGATTTGGATCTATCAATTGCTTTGTTAAATTTGGGGTGTGGGTGTCTTCACAATGAAAATTTGTGCACCAATTATTTACCTATGGGAAATTCTGCATGATGTGAATTGTATATTTATTTCTTAATTTACTTGGGTGTGGGTGTCTTCATACAATATGCATATAAAGATTTGTATATATTTCAGTATCTGGTGAAAATTTGGGATTCTGGTATGGAATTAGGTTTTTTTTTCATTTGGTTGTGGAATTAGAACTTCCTGGATTATAGCAGTTTTTGTTGTTGTAGATGTTGTAGCTCTATTTCTTAAGTATATGCTATATCACAATGCAGGAAGGTTAAAAGTGAGAGGAGCACATTTTCCCAACGGTATGCATGCTAAACTTGATAAGCATAAATTATAATGATTCAATATGAAACATGTAATACTTGTAGTGAAAATTATACGCAGCTCTATTCGGTTTTCCACTGAAATGAAATTATTGATTTAATGGATTTGCATATAAATGGAAACTTGCACAAGCGCGAATGGAACTGACACTATTACATATTTGTTTAAAATAATTGCTTTTGTCTTGCGTTTTCTTATAACAATCTAGTTATCAAAAGCTATAGTCTTGATGGTTGGTGCTTAAATTTTCCATTTTTGGGTTAAATTTAACATTTGGTTGTCAATCCTCTTTTTATTATGGACATTTTCTAGTGTATCAACAGATTCAGGCACGAGGAATACAAGTTCTTCATCAAGTAACCGTATCATGGTATGCTAAGCAAATTTGAAAGATTCTTACTGTTTGCTTGCTTAGTTACCTGATTTTTTTTGTTCAACTATTTATGTCTTTTCTTTATGACTTATCATCCTTCAATTATTCTTTGAAGCTATAGCAGCATAATATTTAAATCATGCATCCAATTATGAGCTTATTTGTACCATTATGGTTTATTATAATCGTGTTTTTACCATTGCTGGATATTAGGAGAATAGTTCAATTAGAAAAAAGAAGAAGAATAGTTTAATAAATTTTCCATGGACATGGAATGCTAACATCAGAACAGAGGTGAACTCATGGGAGGGTTTTGATAGATAGCCTATATATATATATATATATGCATGTTTCATTTGAAACAAAGTTTTGTTATGAACAAACCATTCATGTTAGATGATGGGAAGATTCAAAAATATATTTGTAAGAGGGGGAATCTGTTTTCTTATTTGAACAGGGAAAAAAGTAGTCTCATAGAGAGCACAGAGTAAAATCAAGAGAGAGCACTATAGGTCCCAAATACGGTTGCAACCGAACTACGTTGTTCACCTTTATTTTGAATTTGTTAAATGCTTACTTGATGCTGTGGGAGGTATCTCATGCAGGATAAAATATAGTTTGCAACTTTAGGCAACTCTTGCACTGTTTGATTATCAATGATAAAATATGACAAGACAGCAGAAGTAAGAAATTGTGATAAAATATTCTTACTGGATATTTCTTTTTCTGTGTACAGATTATTGGACATATCGGAAATAGGATTTAGCCAGTTAGATATGATGGCCAGCATCATCATTCTATCCAAGCAGGGCCTGCCTACATACAACTGAATACCCAAAATGTAAGTAGTGTGATTTTACTTGGCTATCTGTAACAACCCTCATACTGTTTACCGACTTATGACTGATTGATTACCGATAACCATCGATTACCGTTAAACTGAATTGATTATGACTAATAATTGAACTGATTAAAGTACTGAACTGACTGACTGAAATTGGAAACCGAATTGATTGAGTATATGTTAGTTAAATTGCATTTTATCTGTTTGACTGTATGATTATCTGTTCATGCTTATATGTTTAAACTGCTAATTGAAGGCCATATCGGCGGCCGAATTAGAAACCGATTGATGTTCCTTGACCCTCGTAATTAATGTGATTTTATGGTGTATTTACCTGAAAACTGATTAGGTATGATTAAATTAGACTAAAATAAGCTAATTAAAGAGTTTGACGTAATTACACTTTTGCCATCTAGTGGGGCCTTTGTTTACTCATATTTGAAGCCTTGTGTATGCTTTATCAAAACATTTCATCAGCCATTTCTTCTTGTTCTAGCCGAATTTAGAGAGAGAGGAAGTGAGAGTCTTGAGTTCACTTGTAGAATTGTTGGAAATTGAAGAAATTGTTAAGGAGATTGCATATTTGAGCTCCCTTCTTGAACTACGAGACTAAAGGTAGCTCCATTGTCTTCTTGTTCATGTTTTGAGTTGATTGTTGCATGGTCCATGTTAGATTGTAGAGCTAAGTCATGATTTGGGTCATTAATGGTGAATTGAAGCTCAATCTTTGCATGCATGTTTGTATTGTAGATGTTTGAGTTGTTTTCATGACAAAAGGTTACATGCATGTTCATAATCATGTTTAAGTCCATGATTTCACCATGTTCTGAAAAGAATTGGCTCCTAAGAGCATCAAATTGAAGCTTCAAAATGGTTTGAATTCATGCATGTTGCTTTAAATACAGTGAAGATTGTCCAACAATCTTAAGACAGATCCGTTTTTTTTTTTTGGTATCTTCATTGTATTTAATTTTCTGATTTCATAAAGACATATTCTGGTTGGAAAAACAAATAGTGTTTATGCTATTTGATAGATAGTAGTAATATACTGTCTATCTTCTTTGACAACTAATAGTAATATACTGGTGTCATTAACAATTGCAGAATATTAATTGTGTTACAGAAAATTAATGTGATATTTTATTTTTCTAGTTTTAGTAACAAGGGAAATAAAATTATTTTGTTTTATAAATTTATTTTCTGGTTTTAGTAATTAGAAAATTAATTTGTGTTTTAATTTTTTCTGATTTTTGTAATCAGAGATTATGGCTACTGCAACTGAAACTGCATCTGGTAATGGTACTCCTATTGTCACACTAACACCGGTCCCTATCCAGAACCATGTACATGTACCAATCAATCATGAAGAAAAATCAGAAAAATTTAACGGTACCGAGTTTAAGAGATGGCAACAGAAGATGTTGTTCTATCTTACAACTCTTAATTTGGCCCAGTTTCTCCATGAAGAGGTTCCAACACTTAAAGAGGGTGAAAGTGATCGGCAAGTTGTTGCCACTGTAGATGCTTGGAAACATTCAGATTTTCTGTGCAGAAACTACATCCTCAATGGCCTTGACAACATGCTGTATAATGTAAACAGTCCTTTGAAGTCAGCAAAAGAATTGTGGGATTCTTTGGAGAAGAAATACAAGACAGAGGATGCCGGCACGAAGAAATTTGTCGTCGGTAAATTTCTGGACTTTGTTATGGTAGACTCCCAAACGGTAATATCTCAAGTTTAAAGTTTTCAGATAATTTTGCATGATATTCATTCAGAAGGTAACCGCTCGAGCGTCAACTTCCCCGCTCGAGCAGGAACCAAACCCTCTCGTGAGGCATCACAATAAACTGCATAACCCAACCCTCTCTCTGGAATAATCAAAATCAGAGCGGTGGTCAAAAATGGAAGTTCAATCTAGAAACCACTATATGTTAACAATCTATTTGGAAATTAAATAAAAAAGGAAGTTGAATAGAAAAGTAACTTGAATAAAAAGAGTCTTACTATCAAAAGCATTACATGTAACATCAAATTACATCTCTTAGCGAGTCTTTCCAAGTCGCTGCTTTAGTGGAAAAGTTACCACCGGCTTGGAAAGATTTCAAAAATTATTTAAAACATAAACGCAAAGAGATGACCATGGATGAGTTGATTGTAAGATTAAGAATTGAGGAAGATAACCGAAAGGCTGAAAAGAGGAATAGGAAAAATCCCATTGAGGCTAAGGCTAATGTGTTGAACAAATTCATAAACCACATAACAAAAAAAGGAAGTTTACTGGAGATGGTCCTAAACAAGGCGACAACAATGGCAACAAGAAGTTCAAAGGAAAATGCTATAACTGTGGCAAGACTGGACATCGAGCTTCTGACTGCCGCCGCCCTAAGAAGGATCATGGAAGTACAAGTAAGAAGACCACCAATCAGGCCAATATAACAGAATTGGATTACATCTCTGATGGAGTGAATGACATCAACCTTTCTGCTGTGGTGTCTGAGGCTAACTTGGTTGGAAATCCCAAAGAGTGGGGGGTTGACACTGGAGCAACTCGTCACATATGTGCGGACAAGAAGATGTTCACTACCTACAATGAGGCTGCAAATGGTGAACAACTTTTCGCTAGCAAGCATGGTCACTAAGTGGTGGTTAGTGTCCTTGGCTCTAAGGAAGTAGCATCCCAGACGGCCAGTAGACTTGGCTAGGACATAACAGCATACGAAGGGGCGGTAAAGTGCTATAATGACCAAGAAGCATGTACGCATTCTGACACGCATCGGGAAGAGGAATAACCACCGGATTTCTAACCTCCAGACTAAAAGCCAAACACGCCGACTAACTGGTGCTAGTGGGGTGTTTGGGGGGCAATTGTGGAAGCCGAATAATTTTGGATCAACAGGAGCGGACCAATCCGGTCCAGAACATAACTTCTATTCGGCATCGACCCTATCCAATTGAAGGGCCGCATAAAAGAGCCGGAATTCCTGCCAGTGAAACAAGGGCCGTGTAGAAGTACATGGCAAGGATTAGAAGTGGGCCAGGCCCCAAGGACCCAGGAGAATACTATAAATACAAGATCTTATGTGAGAATTACTGTGCTTAACTTAGAATACAAGCTTTCTCGAGTGTAGATACTAACTTGCTCGTCGGAGTGCTAATTCCAGCAC